>JAOQMP010000009.1:21596972-21612343 GCA_027563575.1 Erythroxylum pedicellare | reverse complement strand
ATTATATATTTTATCATTGTCAAGTTTTGGAGTTGGGAGAGCAATTTATTCACTGTAAAGTCCAATGTCGAATATCTCAGCTTACCTTTATAGTGTCTTTTATTTATGGGTTATATAGTGTAATAAAAAGAAGAGAACTATGGCAGAACTTGATAGGGCTAGGTCCAGATTCCTTGATGCCTTGGATTATAATGGGTGACTTTAATTATGTTTGTGCGGCTAGGGAAAGACTTAGATGTCAACCTCCTTCGGCATATCTGCTTAAAGATTTGCTAGACTTCTGAATGACTCTTGGCCTAAAAGATGCTCCATTTAGGGGGAGTTGTTTACTTGGCACAAAAATCATCTATAAGCTAAATTAGATCGGGTCCTCCTCAATCAAGAATGGGGATCTTTGGGTTATGCTTGGTCAGCTCATTTCTTAGATATGCTGGCAAATTCAGACCATTGTCCTGTAATGGTGGCCTTCAATCAATTGGACTCTTGAGGTAACAAACCCTTTAAGTTCTATAATATATGGACCCTCAATTTCAGGATATAGTATTCAATAGTTGGGAGATGGTATTAATTGGGACAACTCAATACGTTCTTTGTATGAAGTTGAAGGCGTTAAAGTACCCTCTGAAAGCTCTAAATTCTGAAGCATATGGTCACATATCTAGTAAGGCTAAGAAGGCACAAGAGAATTTTCAACTCATGTATAAGGCCTCTCTCAATAGGCCTGATGATGTAGCGCTAAAACATGAGGCTAACATCAAGAGGAAGCAACCTAGATTTTTGCTAGATGTAGAGAGATAATTCTTTCAGTAATAGGCTAAATGTAAGCATCTTATAGAGGCTGATAGAAGTACAAGGTATTTCTATACAGTAACTCAGAAGAGAGGAAGGCAGAATGTTATTTCTCATCTCATCAAGGAGGATGGATCTGTGACTACATCATTGGAAGAAGTGGTAGATTGTGTTGTAAGTTATTATAAAGGGCTCCTTGTCCCTTCAACCCCTCTGAACAAATTAGACTTAAATTTGGTAAGAAATGGTTTAGTTTTGGATGTGGAGACACATGAAACACTGATTGCCCTAATTATAGAAGAGGAGATCAAGCGGGCTATGTTTGATATAGGCAATGACAAAGCTCTGAGGTCGGATGGATATACGTCTGCCTTCTTCAAAAAACATTGGGATAGGGTTGGATTAGATGTGACTTTAGTCGTGAAGGAATTTTTCACTACTGTTCGGATGCCTAAATAGTTAAATCATACCATCATTACACTCATCCTAAAGATGAAGGCAGTACTAAGAGTAATAGATTTCAGATCGATAGCTTGTATGAATGTTGCGTATAAGGTGATCATAAAAATATTGGCGGACCGTATGGCTTTGGTTATGGGAAAAAAATTTAGACCCATCTCAAGCTCCATTTGTGCTAAGTAGAAGTATGCTAGATAATATTTTTCTAGCACAGGAACTTGTTCCAAGTTACACTAGAAAACATATTTCCCTACGGTGCATGATAAAAATTGACATCGCAAAAGCTTATGACATGGTATCAGGGGACTTTCTTAAAGATATGATGAAAAGGTTAGGCTTCCTTAACCATAATCATTAAACGATAAAAATTTACCTTTGAACTTGAATGATATCTTCTTGTCATATAAAATTCCTAATACATTTCTCTATTTAATCCACCATGATTTGATACGGTGAATAATATCTTTATCGACCTCCCTATTGTTTTGAATGATAGATCTTAGATACTTAAAACACTCTTTCTATAGTATAACTTCATAGCCCATCTTTATCTCCACATTGAAAGCCACCTTATAGCCCACATAAGTTACACTTTAAGTACTTAATCTTAATCCTGCTCAATTGAAAACCCTTTGGCTTTTAATGTATCACTCTATAGTTCTAGCTTGACATTGATACCCTATTTTGTCTCATCTACTAAAACAATGTCATTAGTAAATAACATATACCAAGGCACATCCCTTTAAATATTTTTTTTGAGCTCATCCATCACTACTACAAACAAAATTTGCTCAATGAGGAGCCTTAGGATAGCTCAATATTGATAAAAAATGTTTTGTATCTCCTCATATCATCTTTACTCTAATCTTAACACCTTCATACATATCTCTAATAACTCTTATATAGGTTATAAGAACTCCCTTAACTTCTACGCTTCTAAGAACTTCTATATGGTTTCCCTAGATTCCCTGTCATAAGCCTTATTTATATGGTTTCCCTAGATTCCCTGTCATAAGCCTTATTTAAGTCGATAAAACCTATGTGTAGGTTATGCTGTCTTTTTCTATAATATTTTGTTAATCTTCTAAGGAGATGTAAAGCTTCTATCATGAACCTTCCTAAAATGAAACTAAATTGGTTGAGATAGGTGCATCCTTTCTCAGTCTCTTTTTAATCACCTTCTCTCATAACTTCATGGTGTGACCAAGTAGTTTAATGCCTTTATAGTTATTACAACTTTGGATACTTATTCTTGTATAGAGGAATTATCATACTAAGTCTCCACTCATTCGACAATATAGCGGACTTAAGGATTATATTAAAAAGCTTGGCTAGCTAAGTAAGACCTTATTTGCCTAGGCTCTTCCAAATCTATGAGTATCTCATTAGGCTGTATTGCCCTTCTACTCTTCATCTCCCTTAAAGTTCTTTCAATTTCTTCCCTTGTGATCTACTGATAACAACTAAAATTACGATACTTTTCGAGCATGTTAAGATCACCTAAAGTGATATTGTCCTCTACACCTTTATTAAAAAAAGCTATAGAAGTATCTCTGTTACATTCTCTTGATGCCATTTTCAATCACAAGCACCCGCTTTGCTTCATCTTTTATACAACAAACTTGATCTACGTCTTTAACTTTTTGTTTCCTATCTCTCGCCAACTTAAATATATCCTTTTTTTTGCCATCTTTAGTTTCCAATCCTTTATATAATTTCTTGTAATCTCAACTTTTAACTTTTGAGACTATCCTCTTCTTTTCTTTCTTTGCAAGTTTGCAACCTTCTTTATTAACTACTCTCCCTCCCTATGTGGTGATATCTAATAAAGCTTTATAGACAACTTTCTTAACCTTAATCTTTTCTTATATATCTTTATTCCACCATCAATACTCCATCTTACTACCCTATAGGCCCTTAGGAACACCCAAGAGCTCTCTAGTTGCATTCCTTAAAAGAGTTGCTACTCTCTCCCACATTCGATTGTCTTTTCTTCTCCATATATCACTTTATCTCTTTATTGTTCTATCGTATCTTCTTTCAAGTTCCATAATTTGACTTTAATACATCTCCTAGGACTTCTCTTTTCCTCCAACCTTTAATTATAAGATAAAAAACTAATAATCTATGTTGAGTTAACAAGCAGGTGTTAAGTATCGCCTTGATTCCTTGCAACTAGGTTGATCGCTCCTTATAAAGTAGTCAATTTGAGTTTCCATGGTTCCGCTCTAAAAGATTACCAAGTACTCCTCGTTTTTCTTGAAAAAATAGTTAGTTAGCACATAAGTAAAAATAATATTTGATCTTATTTGCACGAAGTTTTAAAAAAATAATTACTAAATTAAAATATTTAACCCTAAATTAAAATTTCGAAAATTTTCAAAGCATTTTATGTTACCGAAAAGAGAAAATTGAAGTTAAGAGTTTGTGTACTTCGGTCCTAGATATATGATATAATACTAATCCAACTCATTTGTCTTATTATTGAGTCAAATGTAATCTTTCAATTGTTGACTTACCATGAATCTTATTTTCTCCCATATACGATTATGTTTCTAAAATCAAAGTAAAAAATTAATGTTTCTTGATAATTTACTTTAGGCCAAATGCTTTCAACTATTGTCACAAAGGAAGCTTGTAAGCAAAATTAGTAGTAAATGTTACACAGTTATGGGATGGAAAAAAGTAACACAACTTCTTAGATATTATGAGCTTAACCGGCAACATCATAACCTTGTGACAATAGAACTAGGTAGATCTAATCTAAATAACCTATTTTCCTTTCAATTTTCAAGTGCCTGTTCAAATATATAATTTTGCACTCCTCGTTTTCAAAATAAAAAAGAAAGAAACTGAAGCAACCTTCAAGTAATTCCTACTCTTCAGCTATAAATCAAAAGTTTCTATTTTATTATATTCGATCATATCTAGGCTTGCCAATGACTTCCTGCGTTCCACCACTGAACAGCTTAAAAGAAACACTATCTCAAAGATAAAGGAGTTGTAAGGGTTGTATGCTTTTCTTTTTGCAGACGGACATCACAACAAATTAAACCATACTATGCAAAAGAGAACAACGGGACAATTACATGACTGCCTGCCTAAAGTTAAAAATTGCACCTCTCGCAATCTAATCTCCACAACTGACGGTTGCGGTGCCGTCCTCTACATTTGCTTTGAATTGATAAATAAAATGCTTATGTACAACCCAACCCAATCCACCTTTTTCACGAGTGCCATAACCCGCGCCGTATTTGAAAACCTTGTTCTGTTAGGGTCCTTCAGGTTAATGAATATCAACACGCTTGGGCTCTTGCCTCTTTTGAACAAGCCCCAGAAATCACCAAATAGATTGATCGCCCTAACTGACAGCAACCAAAAAAGGGGAACATATACTTACAAATTCTGCAATAAAATTTCAAAGTTTAGGAGAGTGTAGACAACGTACCCAGTGCCCGCAGCACATTAATATTTGCTCATCTTGGCCCCCAAATTCCTGGAGCTGAAACACAAACGACATTTGAGCCTTAATACTAGCCAATTGACTACAAACTAAGAAGCACAGAAACAAAAGAAGAAAATTGACCAATATCATTAGCAGTACATGAAGCATATAAGTAAATATGTTACAAAACATGCAAGTATAGCATAGGCATGAATCTACTCTTTTACATCCTGCGTTTCAATTTAAACTTGACAGGAAATGAATTTGCTACCGCAACTTCACCTTCACAAGTTGGTCTAAAGGAAGCAAAATTTCTGTGACGTGTTCCTCGGAAAGGAAATTCCCACTCATGATGTGGGTATCTACTAGGCTCCTTTGGTAGACCACCGTAGGAACCTGATCCATAAGATGACTTGGCTTCCTCCGGGTACCGTTGACCTAGAGCAATTAAATATAAGCTCAGAATATTGGGATGCCAGAATAACTACCAGAATGCAGCATTATGTCTTCTCAATCCCAAAAGACAATTAAAGGAAGAACCTTACCATGAAAGTGGGGTGGAGGATATCTCCAGTTCTCATTCATCTCATACGGAGTTCGCCGCATTCTCTCATGGTTATTATAGTGATTTCCACCATCAGTATTATGTGGAGCATTGTATCTGTGGGAGTAGGAAGGTGGTGGGGTTCCTCTTCGACAACTCATGTGATGGTCTGATGGAACATAAGAGAAATGATTTGAGGGGGGCTGATGTGGTGGCCTTGGAGGATATGACTTGTGACGGAAGCTAAGATCATCACTGTGTTGAGCATCTCTAATTGATCGTACACTAAATGAGGTGCAAGAGGTTGTTGAGTCACAAGCCTGGTTCCTCAATTGATCTCTACATTCTGGCGCACTATAGTCCCCTCCATTGAGAACCGACTTATTGATCCTTGATGCAATTGACTGCTGAGGCACGAATTGTCTCAAATCATCTTGCACATCCTGCACATTTGATCAGAATCAGAAAGTGGTCAAGAATAACAGAACTACTAACAATTGGCTTTTTATATTTTAAGGCATAACACTCCTAAATTTGTGAAAATTTATTTAATCATATATATTTATACCAAGCATTACAATAAATAATGCCTTACAAATGAAGGACGAATAGAAGGAGGTGGTGGTAGTGGTGGTGGAGGCGGAGGAGGTGATAATGGCAATGGTGGGGATGATGGAGGAATATCCTGTGGAAGTGGCGGTCCATGGGACACTGGAAAACAAAGTTTATTTTGATGATGTGTGTTCTGTGCTGCACAGTCTCTGGCTTTGTTAGTAGTTGAATGGATTTCAAGCTCACTAGGCGGAGCCACATCCTCCATTTCAAGCTCCCCATCAACATCCTCCAAGATGTGTCTATGTTTTTCCACTGCAAGGATAGACTCATGTTCCTCTGAAGCCTCACATTTATGTTCTGGAGTGACTGGCTCAAAGCTCTCTCCATCAGAATCACTTCCTTCGTCTTCATCCTTGAGCATACGAGGCATACAAAACCCTGGAAGCTGAAAACTTGAATTGCTGAGAGTATAAGAAGAATATCAGTATAAAAGTTCAAAGAAAAATTCTGAACACAAAAGTAACAAGGATTTCAACAAACTCAAACCTTCCATATTCATCAACAAGCATACCCTCCATATCTCTAACAGGATCATCTAAAGACCTTTCTGTTCTAGCTGAACGGCGGGAGTAGGGCCTAGCAGAAGAAGAGTCACCGAGTGAATCAAGTTCGCGCATATGGTGGCGCACAACAGATTCTGGAAGAATCCTTCTTTCCAGCCAAAGCCTCAAAACCTAATAAAATAAAGAAAAAAGTGCAAGGCATAAGACAAAATAGAAATCTAAGAATAAAAGGCAAAATGGCATGTGTGCAACGCTTGCCTTCATACACTGCCTCCGATTTTCGTGTGCATAACTTCCAGCAGGAGCAGCAGCAGAGAGCAGGCGTGGTAGTGCCGCTTGAATTGCTGAAGGATATATGCCACCAAAATCACCTAGAAATTTAAAATAAGCATAAGCATTCCATTTTGTGAACAATCAGAGCATTTAATATTTGGAATCCAGAAGTAGATTCACCCTCTTGTGAATTGATTCAACTGCATGGATCAAGGAAATATCAAGGAATGCAATTTACCCTTCAATCCACGAGAGCATTGAGAGATAGAATCAACAAGGAAGAATAGATCCACCCGTTTGTGTAAGTTTGATTCAGTTTCCAAACTATGGGCTAGAATCTCCACCACCTAATTCAGAAGAGAAAACTATTATCAAATAAAAATTTAGGACCGTATGTTTAAAAGAATAGAAAAGTAGTGCTACAGAAAAGTGACATCTCTTAAGCTGTAAAAAAGTACTGCCCACCTCATTTCTTCTTAATAGTACAATCTGAACTATTGCTAGCACATATCTATTCCATAATCTCTTCAAAATATTCCATGGGATCCTAAATAAAATTCCACCATTCATAGCTTGCTACCTCTTAAGATAAAAAGATGAGAAGTAAATTACAAAAGCAAGCACGTATACCTTAGAAGAGATACCAAACTTTGCACAGTCAATTGCCAAGCGAGTTGCCCTTGCAATACTCTCCTTTGTCCTTGTCAAGGATCCAAGCATTCCCTCAAAGGATGAGAGAGCAACATGTGCTTCTGTAGGGTTGTACCATTTGCCAACAGATTTTGGCTGTAGAGGCATTGTCGTTTCAAATTTGTTTTCATCACCAACCGAACTGTACACAGGTTTCTTCCGTTGCAATTGTCCAGTGGGACTTGAACGTCTACTGTTTTCGGTAAAATTTGCACTTTCAGCAGTGGAGACATGGCACAATAAAGTTGTTGGTGGAGACTGCCGTTTTGGAGATTCCATTTCATCAGTTTGCAATGGACTTAACTGGACAGTCAACACTTGGCTCTTGGACAAATGATCAGGTTTCACATCTTTTCCTAGCCCATACCTAGATAAAAAATAATAACAAACTCTAAGAAATTGGCAAAGAACATGATTGATTACAAAAAAAAGAAAAGAAAAGAAAAGGAACACTATGAACTATAAAAGAAGCCTCTGACAAACTGTGGTTGTAACTTCTCCACTGAACAATAACCACTCAACACATTTTCCCATTATTTTTCTTTCCTGAGTTTGCAACCAAAGTGGACAAATTACTCTATACCTTATTCCAGACAAATACTAAAATATCTTATCCATTATGTTCAGGTAGCAATTGATACATAACCAAATATTGAAGATATTAAAAATGCTTAGCATAAAACCATGATCATAGTATAGGTTAATGAACCAGATTCAAATCAAGGAGATAAAGACACTTACAGCACATTCACTTGAACACCATCTTCAATTGCAGACCTAAATGACTCAGAAGTAGTGTCTCCTGAGCTGTGTTTAAGCACATTCATAGAACCTATAGGTGTTCTAGAAGCTTCACAAGCCTGTGACATAAGGACCGGAATTGGCCCACATTGTTCCAATTCCTCGAAACTTCTACCAGAATTTTCACCTCCAAAATCTTTTAACTCAACATCTTCAGAATTGTCCTCATGCTCTGCAAGTACTAAATGTTGCTGTGATTGATGGTTGGAATGCAAAACAGCCTTCTCTCCATCACGATCAGGTGTCAAGTGTACTGGACTTGCAGTTTGTACACCCATACAAATGGTATAATCATCTTTGCTATCATCTGCAGCCATAGCCTCCATGCAGATGTCTCTGGACGGTTCTTTTCTTTTAGGGTTTTCCATAGATAGATTGCAAGTGTCTGCTTCTATGACCGTATCAGAATGACAACACACTGCAGAAGCCATACAGTCCAGAGAGCCTACAATGCCCTCTTCCAGACCATTGACTTCTTTGACTCCGATAACTGTAACGGAGCTCTGTGTTGTAGATATTGAATCACAATGGATCTCCATCCTTGTTTTTGATATTTCTGCACAAGGTTCAGCTTCTTCAGCTGCATTAGCTGACATTGCTTCTAAGGCACGGTGTAGACGTTTGGATGGAGGTAAAACAGCTTCACCATCTGCTGAACAACCAAAGGACTGGCTTTCCTGGACTTTCAAAAGCCGTGATCCATTTCCCAAACTTTCAGTGCATTCCTTTGGAGGTGATAATTTCTGTAAAACTCTCTTCACTTGAAATGAATCTCTATCCGGAGGGCAATCAATGTAAGAATCTCTGGAAGGGCTATTCTGCTCTAAATGATTGGATACAACTACTTGACTGATGTTATTATGCATATCTATTTGTTCAGCTGGAAATTCATTAGAGTATTTTTCCTCCGCCTGACAAAAGCCACTTCTTTCTACCTTCAAAGGTGATGGCTTACCCATTCTAACTCTGGCTCGTTTCACAAGTGGTAAATGCTCATCTCCTTCCTCTTTACCACATCTTTCATTGAAGTTTGTACAAGCATTCTGTGCAGTTTGAATACTGTTATGTGCCTCCAAAACAGCTTCCTTTTCATATTTGACAATTGGATCACCTGCTTCATTAGTCGGTCGTTTTCTACTTGGTTTCCTTTTCTTCTTTATAATAACAGCCTTAATATGGAAATCAAGCCCTTTGCTCAATTCAGCATCTCCCTCCGAACACGCAACAGGAGATTCAGAGTGCCCAAATTTACAACTACTGTCCACAGCACTTTCCTCATTCAAAGTTAAGGAATCAGAATCATTGTCCTCGATGCTATCACTTGAAACAAATGCAGGTGAACCTACATGATTGCAATCTGCATCTGGTGATTTCCTGATCTGCTTGGTCCTTCGCAAAGATCTTTGGACTATATCAGTCAGTACATTCCCATTGAACTTGCTAGGATCATTAGATCTACAGGATTCCAAAAGTGAAGAACTTCTGGTCCTCTCAAGAGCTGTTGTCTTATTTTCTGCAACACATTTCCTAGATCGTATGTTTCCAGATCTTTTTCTTGAAATATAAGTAGTTATGATAGGTCTTCCAGTGTCCGTAGTGTTATCAGTAGCCAATGGCTCCTCATGCAAAGAGCTGACTTGCACTGCATCTTGAGCATTTGAAGTCAGAGGACTAGGATCGCGTCGACCAGCAATAATTGTCCTTGAAGATTCACTCTGATCCTTCAACTCAGATTGAGATAATAACTCCTCTGAGATCCCACCATTTGCATTGCTGACTCCATCATTGGGGTTTAAATCATCAATTTGATCTTGTTTCTTTGATTTCTCATAACTATCAATGATCTCGCGCACTGCACGAACAAAATCAGCACCCTTACCCTGACGTTTTGATTGAAGAGATTGCTTCGTCTCCTCAGTGAACTCTTCTACATCAGCAGGATTGCAGAAAGCTCTGAACAGAAACATATCATCAATACAGAGCAAAATGTGTAGACATACACCAACTTTGATCTTACACACAGTGTGCATAAGGAAAACAATCACATAGATTGCATATACCAGTTAAATGAGGCGAACATCAAACAGATAGCAACCTCAAGTAAATACGTTAAACGATTACAGATAGAGAACAAGAAGATCAAAAGACTTGGTGCATAATTACCTTTCTGTCAAGCGTGAAAGAAGGTATACTCCATTTTCTAGAGGGTATACATATTATGGCAAACATAAGTAAGGTGCTTCACAATAAAAATTGTCACATTGATCATTTTATATTTAAAAAAATTGCTTTCAGATATTTTCAGAGACCAGTGTATCATAAAAGCTTTTTTTTCCCCATCTTAGAAAGGCAAGCATCAAAGTCACATTTAACCAAGATAAAAGTTGATTAAAGAAGAATCATAATGGCCAAGAATTCAGAAAAATAAGTAGAAAAAACTGAGGCACCCACGAAAATTCTATTACCTATGCCCAATTCACCTACAGAGCCTCAAATCAATAGAGACAGATATTTATGACAGAAATGATTATATAGCTGTATAGGTAGCTTAAAAGAAACTAAATAACCAGAGA
The DNA here is from genome assembly GCA_027563575.1 of Erythroxylum pedicellare. NCBI lineage: Eukaryota > Viridiplantae > Streptophyta > Magnoliopsida > Malpighiales > Erythroxylaceae > Erythroxylum > Erythroxylum pedicellare. The sequence goes on along the minus strand of JAOQMP010000009.1, from coordinate 21,601,651 downwards.
ACAGAAAGCAAGAATGTAAAAGAGGATCAAATACACGCATTGCATGTGATAATGCCACAATTGCTACCAATTACTTAACCAAACTCTTTTAACTTTTAAGTTGCATTTAGATTACCCTACACTAAAGTTGGAACTTTCTACTTCAGTTCTTATTCCTATTCTAATTCATTACACAATACAATGATTCCAAATGTAGATTTTTTAAGAATTTTGATCAAAACTAAGATTAAATTAAAATTTTCAAATAATTTAACTTTAACCAAATTACTTGACAGTCTGTGACAAGTTTTAAATAAAACAATTGTAATTTCCATTTTCCATAATTGACACATTTTCAATTTCAATTTCAATGTCAAAAGTAAGACCCAAACAGACCCTAGGCCTTGAAGTGAAGGACCCTTTAAATCCCTAGACTAAAACCCGAAACATCAAACAATTCTTACTAAAAAGCAGAACCCACAAGCAAATATGTGGTTATTAACCACAGGAACATAATTTAAAGGAGCAAAGAATTCAAAAGATCCTTACTTCTTTAAAGCACTCTGTCATCTCACTCACATATCCAATAACAAATCTCACCAAGTATTTGCCCATTCCTTTTTAATACTCAGCTAATAAAGTTTCTTCATATTTATTCTTAGGGTAAATATTGTCATTGCTTGTCAATAGTCTCAGCATAACAAATTTCAACTCATAATGAAATAATGAAACCACATAATGACCAATAATCATTATTGATAAACGATGCCACCTTTCATCTAAAGTAGTAATAAAATACCATGAACACCATGCTCCATGACTGTTGAGACCCGTTATAATCAGCAGTATAGTAGGAAGAGAAGGTTTGGGCAGACTAGTAATTAGGAGAGTGTGTAGGGATTTTGAGGGAAATATGCAGTGCTGAGTTGGACAATTAGTTAGAGAAGGGAATAAAAGCTGTTGTGTAGGGGGTGAGCAGGACATCATGATGAATTTGTTATGAAAAATTTGTATTGGGGAGGTTGGCTAGCCCTCGAAGCCTTGCATATCAATATAACAGGGTTTTCTTTATCTTTTTTTCTCTGTTTTCTTTATTCCTTTGCTGTTTAAATCTCTTGTTTTGGTGTTGGTGTTTGGATCAGAGCTTGTTTGGATTTTTAGATCCTAACAAATTGGTTTCAGAGCGGTTGAGGTGCTGGGATGGTGGTAACCAGGATGGATTCTAGAGTTGACAATATTGAAAAGGAGATGGAGGATCTGGGAATGGTGGATGAAAAAATGAACACCGTAGAGAGGAAGGTTGACAAAATGGCGAGGGATATTGCATCTATGTTTGAGTGTATGAGGCAGATTCAAGAATCTTTGGGACAGAGAAATCAGGAGGAGACACCACGAGAGAAGACAGAGGATATAACAGATTCGAAGAGTCAAGATGAGATACCCATAGTGGTGGACCCGACGAGGAAGGAGAAGACTCATTGGAAGTTGGAGATCCTTCTGTTCTACGGTGAAGATCCTTTTGGTTGCTTATTCAGAGTGGAGCGATATTTTGATATGAATGGAGTTCAGATGGCAGGAAGGCTATCGGTGGTAGCAGTGTGTATGGAGGGGGATGCTCTGAGTTGGTTTTTGTGGAAAGAAGGGTGGTCGTTAATGGGTGATTGGCAGACTTTTAAAAAAGCAGTGGTTCAACACTTTGGAAGTGCTCAAGCAGGAAATCCACTAGCAGCTCTCGTGAAGTTACAGCAGATGGGCACGGTGGCAAAGTATAACCGTGAATTCGAAATGGTGTCGTCGATGTTGAGAGGGATTCCAACGGAGGTGGTGACCACAGCTTTCATAAATGGGCTGAAGGAGGAGATAAGGATTGAACTACAAATGGCCCAGATAGATTCGTTGGTGCAACTTATGGAAATGGCCCAAATGACAGAAGGGAGGAATTGGGCTTTGTTGAATCAGACTGCGCAGCCCATAAGGAGTGCTAGAGCCCATAGTGGTCTAATTGGATTTGGCAGTGGTGACGTGGGCAATAAAACTTACTTGGCCCATAGTAAAAACCCAGCTTCTTCCTCTTTCCCAAATTCAAATTCGGGAAACCCTAATCGGAAACTTTTTGACGGAAATCAAGCTCCAGCAACAACAATAACACCCAATCAAGGGTTAACTCCTTATCCAAATAGAACAATCGAGGGACGACGACCCAATCGGAGGGATTCCCCTTATCCATTCAAGCGGTTGACAACAGATTAGATTCAACGGAAGAAAGAGCAAGGGATTTGTTACCGATGTGATGCCAAATTTGTTCCTGGTCATAGATGTGGAGAAAAACAATTCCATATCCTGCTGAAGGATGAAGAGCAATCGGAAGACTTACAAGAAGAAGAAGCTGAACTGGTTAATCAGGTATTAACTATTAAACCTACTCTTGATGTGGACTGTTCACAACCTTTGACTGAGTTAGAGCTGTCGGCGAGTTCTGTGATGGGTATAATAGGGCCTCAAACTTTTAAATTGAGGGGTAGGATTGTAGAAAAAGAGGTGATAGTGTTGATTGACAGTGGGGCTTCTCATAATTTCGTGAGGGAAGGATTAGTTGATGATTTAGGACTGGTTGTAAGCAATACTATACCTTATAGAGTGAGGCTGGGAAATGATTGTAAAATCCAAAGTGTAGGAGTTTGTGAATCGGTGAAATTGGTCATTCAAGGTACCTCCATTAGGCAGAATTTTTTTCTTTTTGACATGAAAAGTGTTGACATAATTTTGGGGGTTGCGTGGCTGGAAACTTTGGGGGACATACTCATTAACCTTAGAAACAGATTATGAAATTTAGAAGTAACGGAGAGAAGATAAAATTCTATGGAGAAAACTGCTTAAATTCTACGATGGTGTTTTTAAAAACCATTTTTAAAATTCTGTAGCAAGGAGGAACTAGTTATATGGTTGATGAAGGAAGTGATCAGAACGTTGTAACTGATTTGTGTGAGTTTGAATTTGTCCAAAATCAGCAGGTTGAATTGACTAGTATTACAAAGGAAATCGCAGTGGTGTTAAGGGAGTTTAATCAAGTATTTCAACCAATCTCGGGGCTACCTCCTCAGCGTGACGTTGACCATGTTATTACCTTGGAACTAGGATCTAAACCACCAAATTACCAAAAGAATGAGATAGAAAAATTGGTGAAAGAGATGTTAGCTTCTGGTGTGATCAGATCAAGTAATAGTCTATTTTCCAGTCCAGTTCTGTTGGTTAAAAAAAAGGATGGAGGCTGGCGTATGTGCGTGGACTATAGAGCTTTGAACAAAGTAACTGTACCTGATAAATACCCAATTCCATGCATTGACGAGATCTTTGATGAACTAGAAGGTTCCGTGGTGTTTTCTAAAATTGATTTGAAGTCAAGATATCACCAAATCAGGGTTAAAGAGGAAGATATACCCAAGACAGCCTTTCAAACACATGAAGGGCATTATGAGTTTAGAGTCATGCCCTTTGGGCTGACAAATGCTCCTGCCACTTTCCAATCATTAATGCATAAAATATATAAACCATAGCTAAGGAGGTTTGTGCTTGTGTTCTTTGATGACATCCTCATCTATAGCAAAAATCTAGCTGAGCATGTTACCCACATTAGATTGGCGTTGCAAGTGCTGGTGGAAAATCACTTAGTAGCCAATTTAAAGAAGTGCAGTTTTGGGCAGCATAAACTAGAGTATTTGGGGCATTACATTTCTGCATAAGGGATTTCGATTGATCCATCGAAGATAGAAAGCATTCAAAATTGGCCAGTTCCAAGGGATGTGAAGGCTTTGAGGGGATTTCTTGGATTATCAGGATACTACAGAAGGTTTGTGAAGGGATATGGCAGCATAGCAAAACCACTCACTGATCTGCTGTGCAATTATAAATTTGAATGGTCAGTAGAGGCACATAATGCTTTCGAAACTATGAAGAAAATGTTGACCAGTACCCCTATATTAATTCTACCGGACTTCACCAAACCTTTTTTTGTTGAAACAGATGCGTCGGGAGCAGGCCTTGGGATGGTGCTAATGCAAGAGGGCAGACTAAGTCAAGGTTTATCTCTTCGTAATCAGCTTATACCAATTTATGAAAGGGGATCTGATGACAATTGTGATGGTAGTACAGAAATGGAGGCATTATCTGCTAGGAAGCCATTTTATTATCCAAACGGACCAACGAAGTTTGCATTTCTTAACTGATCAGAAGCTTTTGGGAGAAGAACAGCAGAAATGGGTTACTAAACTTATGGGATTTCGATTTGATATCCGTTATAAGCCAGGTCTTGAAAACAAAGCAGCAGATGCCTTGTCCAGAAGAACTGAAGGGGAGCTAAAGGCTGTTTCTATGGGCTATCATGAGGAGTTGGACCATTTGGAAGACTTGGTACAGCAGGATCCGAAGCTTAAGAGATTAATTCAAGATCTTTTAATCCAACCGGGTGGTCATCCACCTTTCAAACTGATTGGTTCACGCCTCTTCTATGAAAACAGGTTAGTTTTACCTGATTCAGGACCACATATTCATAAACTAATCAGGGAATTCCACACTACTCCTTCAGGTAGACATTTTGGTTTTTTCGGCACTTACAAGAGGTTATCTGGGATTGTTTATTGGAGGGGAATGAAGTCTGATATTAAGCAATTTATCCTGTCCTGTGATGTATGTCAAAAAAACAA
>JAOQMP010000009.1:21578496-21596872 GCA_027563575.1 Erythroxylum pedicellare | reverse complement strand
AGTCACATGAGTGACATCATATAGAATGAATTTGGTACATTTGTGATATGATTTTATGATTGTATTCATATGCATAATATTAGCATATACACGTAAATTGTTATTTAGACAAATTGCACTCAATTGACATATTCCTAGGGTATGAAACTAAAATGAATATGACATGAATTACAATGACAAGAATTGATGGCATATAATTGGTAACTTGGAATTTATTATTACAACTGAGAAATTAATGAATTAATTGTACATTTAGTCTAGGTAAAATGCCAAGTGGAAAGACAAGTGAATACATGGAAAATTAGGACAACAAAGCCTATAAAATGAGTGACATTTGGCATACATAATTAAGTGACATTTGATATAGCTAATTAATTGAGAAATGACATTGATCATTGGTTAACAAATGGCCTAGTATAAGTGTGACATTTGGTAACTTATTTATGGGACAAATGGAAGGCATGCCTTGTAACATATGTCAAGGAAATAAGGTGACACCTAGCACTTAATATGTCAAGCTAATGTAGAAATGTTTCTGCTGAGTTCATTTTTCCATAGCTCTGGAGTTTTGCTTCAATTATGTTCAATTACCACTCAAATTCAAGATTCTACAGTAGGAAAAATATATGTTGTTGTCGTCTATTCTGTTATCATCATATTACTAAACCAACCTACTTCCATCTTGTATTTGGATGATTTTGCATGCATGGAGAGCTGAATTAGCTTGATATTTGAGCTAGAATTTGAGCTAGAAAAGTAAGTAAAAGATTGATATTTATGGAATATTATAATAGAGAACTCATGATGAAGAAGTTGGGATGAATTGTATATGATATTAATGATGAATTGTGCTAGAAATTTCTATATGAACTTGGATACTTTTCTGTTGTGATCTTGATGTAGGAACAGTAGGTTATGGATTGTTTTATAGATGAATTAGATTAGGATTTGAGATACAATGAAGGTGAATTTATATTAAAGAAAGGTGCTAATATAATGATCTTGAAATGGCAACAGAACTAGGATATATGATTAATATTGAATGATAGTTTCTATTTTAAGTCAAAGATAATGATTTGTTAGTTATCTAATGAATGATTTTTGAATTGGGTTTAGACATGAATTTGATAAGGGATTGAAGCATGAACAAGGTAGAATTGAAGTGAAATTGATGGACTTTGGTGAAGGTGTGTTGGATAGAGTATGAAGGATTAAAAATTGGAAGCAAAATGAAGGTTATGGGTGAGTGAACCTTTGGTTCACTCATCCCACAATCGTGGGATTTATAAGGCTCCTTCCCACAATTTTGGGAAGTACTTTGGAAGGAGAAAAGGTTGGTTTAGGCAATTTTTGGACTATATAATGTTAAGACAATTTATAACGGTGTAATTGGACTTGAGAGGGGCTTCAAATGAACCTAGAAAGTTACTTGATTAACTGATTAAGTTTTTGATACGTTTAAGTCATTAATTAAGGTTATAAATTAAGGAATGGAATGATTGATATCATTGTGTATGAATTTGAGAAGTATGAGTTGTTAATGGTATCAATGTAAGGCCCCAAATTATACCCTAGTTGAAATGTTACATGTTCATGAAGGCATGTGTGATAGGTGTTAAATTATGACATGATTGTAAGTTGCATATGTTTTGAATTTTGTTTTGATCTTGAATTTTGGTTTAATGGATCATACTTAGTGATTTAGAATTAATTGATGCATTGACATTTGGCAACATTTGGCATAATTGATGCATTGACATTTGGCAATATTAGTTGAGTGACAAGTGGCCTAATTAAATTGTGACATTTTGGCAGCCTCATAGAAGAGCATATGTGCTAGCTAGCGAGAGGACATATGGCTTATGTCCTTATGTGACAAGTTTCCTTAGAGCAAGATGAGTCATCTTACACATGGCATGACCTTATGCGTTGGCTAGTTTTTGCTATAACTCTTCCTTCCCCTTACTCATTCACTACCTAAACTCTTACTCCCTCTCAACTTCTACAATTTTGATTGATTTTAGATCATCTTCACTTGGAATCTTTGTATGTTACTACATCAAGAAAGCTACTTTATACTACCTTCTATGTTGTTATCTTTTTAATGTTAAGATCATCTTACATCTACCTTGATTTTGCAAGTGTGTTGGTTACATGAAGAGCTGGATTTCTTAGTTCTTTGAAGAAAGAACTTGAAGTTAATCATGTAAGGGAATTCTAAATTTGATAGCATGTTGTGTTATGAATTATATGAAGTTTGAAATGGATAGAATATGTACTTAATTGATAATGAATTGAGATCTAGAATATGATAGTTGCTGATAGCTTTCGCTTTGGATTTTTATGCATGAAAGATCATGGATTGTGAGATGCTTTATGAATTATTTTTTAATTGGTTTGGACATGAATTTGATGAGGTATTGAAGCATGAATAAGGTATAATTGAAGTGAATTTATGGACTTTGGTGAAGGTTATTGAATGGAAGTGAAGAAGTCAAGTTTTAGAAACAAATTGGAGGCTGTAGGTAAGTGAACCTTCAGTTCACTCATCCCATGATCGTGGAAATTATAAGGCTTATTCCCATGATTGTGGGAAGTACTTAGGAAGAAGAAAAGATTGGTTTTGGGCAATCGTTGGACTATATAAGGTTAAGGTACTTAATAATGGTTTAAATGGACTTAATTAAGGTATCCAATAAACCTAGTTTGATGTGGAATAAGTTAAATGTTGAATAAGATTTAGGTTTTTTTAATTGAAGTAATAACTTAATGAAGTTATTATTAGAAAATAAATTATCTTATTTTGGAACTTATAAGTTCTTAAAGGAATGAATTTTACTTATGAATGCAAATGTGATTTAAAGAACAAGAGTAATGTGTTAGTTGTGAATGCTTGTGAATTAGGAATTTCTATGATGTTATGTAATATGTAATGACTAAATGATTCATTAATATTGATGCAAATGCTCATGTTTATAAGGTATATTGAGTTTTATCAAAAGGGAGTGAATATGTTCAATTTGAGATAAATGAAATAAAGATATATGTTATACACTATACTATTTGTTTGGGATTCTAAAATCTGAAGTAGATTGTTGTAAAACTTTTAAGTCCTAGTAGTAGGTAAATAGGCATGCCTAGAAGGGTTTGCAGCTGCTCCTATGAAACTTCGGTGTCTCCTCATATGACATTTCGATGTCTTTTGAGAAGTCTCTCCTTTTCTGAGATACCAATCATGGTATCTTCTGTTCTGGTCCTGTTACCCACTTCTGTAAAAAGGATTAGTAGTCTAACTTGTTTTGTGTTTCAATAAATGTTCAATTCTGATATAAGCCAAGCTGAGTTCTGATACAACTAAATTGTTTTCTGATATAATTAAGTTCTATTCTGATACCTTAAAGTTCTATTTTGATATTATGGTATTCTATTTAGATACTTTTAAGTTTTATTTTGAAGCAAGTATATCCTTTTATGATAAGTTATATTTTGTTCTGATGCAAATAATGTGGGATTGTTCTTTAATTTGAACAATTAAAGGTTGTATGTGATTTGACAATGATTTAGTGTATATGAATTCTAGACGACTATTAGAAACAATTATCATATTATATCTTGTTTAGTTATTCCCTACTAAGCTATATGTTTAGCACAGTGGTTTTGCCTCCGTGTTAAAGACTATGATAAAGACAACCGTAATGGCCAAGAAGAATGTGTTTTATTTCGGAAGTTGTTTTTGTTTGAGTTTTTATTTGTGTTTAAGTTTGAGCTATATTTCAATATAATGAGACATTTTGTATATTTGTGGATAAAGTTTGTAATATCCTGTAAGTGATTTGTAGTAACCTTTATACCAGTTGGCTTTTGAAATTATGGCATGTATTTTGACAATTACAACATGTATGATATGTTCAGTTTATAAAATAAGATCTAATAATATGTAATGTATCTTTGCTTGAGTTTCTGTGAATACATATAAGCGACTGTTTGGTATGTTTTGGATTATTTTGGTTTTGCTTTGTGTAGCATCTACATATTCTCCCAGGGGGTATGTGGGTGTTACAATAAAGACGTTCATATGAATGCAAATGTGATTCAAAGGATATAAGTAATGAATTGGGTATGATTTAATGAGAATTGGGAAATTGTGTGAATACTTAATGCTTGGAAAGAATTGATGAATGTATAATTGATGAATTTAAGGTAATCAAACTTACTTAAAGCAAAACCTAATTTCAAATAAGTTATATACAAGTTATGATGAATGAATGAGCAAGATTTATGAATAAGGATAAATACCCAAGATAGTCAATTGAGCATGCATTGAAACATGATCTATATATATGTGAATGATTGAGTAATCATATGATTGATAACTTAATGAATTGTGAACTCTCTGTGTGTGTATTGCAAGAAGATAGATATATAAGTGATTGCCAACATCCAGACGTTGCCAGTTTACAAAAGCTATAGTTTATTTGGAGCGTACTGTGAGTTAACCCAGATATTTTCTCACTATGATTGAATTGTTTCAATTAATGTCAATTACTGAATTATTACTAATATAATTGTGATAATTCTAGAAATTAATTGTCTCAGGAGTTTAATATTTGGGATTGTATTAGAAGTGTTTGCAAATTGAATGTGAATATGAAAATTGTGTTCTCAACTATATGTTGAATGCCGGACTTGGATCTAATGAGTGTGATATATGAATCCAATGAATCGTATTTTCAAATATGAAAATTTTATCCAGAATACAAAATTCTACAGAAACTCCAACAAGGATGAGGTTAACTGCTCTGATTTCAAAATGTAACCAATTCTAGCATATACATTCATCAAAAATATAAATTAGAATAACATATAAACTAAATGTGGAAGAAAATAAAATATCTCCTGCTATTGATGTTTTTGCTTGAAGAGTCTGCATTTTTAAAATTTTTCTAAGCTCTCAATTTCCATTTTGATGGTATATATTTTTAGAAGACAAAAGAAGCACAGGGACCCCAAAATTTTGAATAAAAAAATATAACAATGTGCTTCCATCAAGCACATTTTCAATTACCATAAAAATAAAAATATTCATACCTATTAACAAAATAACATTGGATCATTTATGACAACCAAAAATATGAAATGTTCTCGCACAGTATACTTGGATCAGTCATTCAATTTAACATGTTGTAAGGAAGTTATATAACCGAAATTACAACCACAACAATTATCTTCAGAAAAAGTAATGTCAGCAATGAAAAAGTTGAAACCCTCACTTGCGTATGAAGTGAGATGTCTGTGCAGTATGACTCATCATGCTCCTTGGTTAATAGGCCTTTTCCATGTACTTGAATACAATAGAGAATTAACATTCATGTTACGAATCATGTAAAAAAGACACCTGTCTAAACATGCTCTTAAAATCCACCACGTAATGCCCCATGTACATGCACATGCACATGCACAACGCATTTTTTTCATAATATAATTTATCTTATAAACATTACGAAAAAGAAGCTATTATCTCTATATATAATTCACTAACTAAGGCAATGTGTCCCTGTAAGAGTCTCATCGAGAGAGAGGAAAGAAAAGGATTTTTATGTTATGGAGAAGAGCAAGGAAGATATAAAGTATGGAACTGCACAAGCCAAGGTGTCAGAGGACGAAAGTTTAAGGGTGGCTTATAAGCATGGGACACCACTAGAAGGAGGTAAGATTGCCGATTCCGAACCGGTTGATATGTTCTCAAGTGCTCATAATGTATCTAGTTCTAAAACCGCGGAATCATCCTATGCATCATCTCAATCCGATGACGGCCAACGGTTGCAACGCCACCCAGCTGAAAACATAAATCCTAGCACCACTACCACCTCGACTGCCGTCATTCATGATCATCTGTAGTCATGCACCACCTATTGGCCCTAGTGACTGACGTAATTTATTGTATGTGCACTATGCTTGAGCTATAATAATGACGTTTCTCTAAAACGAAAATGTTGAGCGGATGTTGCTTCATCAATCTTAGAAATTAGCTTCATTTTCTTCATTTTCTATGTTTTGATAAGAAATCAAAAAGGAACTTATTCTATTTACACTTGTTTGATTGCTATAGTGCCCATCCGATGGAGATTTTGAAAAAATGGGATTTCATCAGTTGCTAATTTTTATATATTGATTTATGGAGTTTTGACCAATAAATTATAGTTGATGAGACATTTAAATCTATAAATGAAAGACTAAGGTGATCGAAAGATTCTGTGAATTGCATATATCTGAAATAAACAACTAAGTAAAGGTTTAATGACAATGTACCGGTTGATCTCGAATTTTTAAGATTTGGATTGTAATAAAAACATAAATTTTTATATCTATCAGAAAATTTTGAACTTAACTAAAACTATACCGAGATTTATACTTTTACAAAATGAAGAAAAAAAAGGAAAAAGATAATTTTAAGAATAAAAATGATTTTTACAAAATTATTAGAATTTGTCAATTTTTAATGAAAGGATGGTTTTAATAGTTCGTTGTTCCTTGAAGATATAATTTTGAAAATTAATTTGTTATATTGTCATTGGATAAATTGTTATCCGCCGAGAAAGAAAAATTAAAACATTAAAGAATAAATAAATCAAGATTGATTTAAAGACCAAGAATAAATAATAATGATTTAAAAAATTTGAAGAAATTTAATAAATAAAAAATTTGAACAACTTTTGTGAATCAGCTAGATATATATCTACTTCTCAAATGGTAATTTGAAGAATTTCAACAATTTCTTGGATTTGCTAGAATTGGCAATAGTAAGAGTAAGAGTGCTTCGGAGTAATTTCAGTGAGATGGTTCTTTTGGTTTAAAAATTGGAGTAAGTTGAGTTCTTTATATGAGAATTATTTGGTGTCTAGTTTAAAGCAGCTCTTAAAAAGATTCTCAAGTTATCATGATCTTTGATTGATAAGCGTGAATGATCATGTTTTGATTCTTCCTTGATTTTGGCAAATGTTTGAGATTATGATTAGGATCTAATTATTTTTTTGAGCAAAGATGAATTGAATTAAGCCATAAAAGACATACCAAGAGAATCAATTACATAGGTAAAAGAGCACTAGCAATTAGAGAGGATTACAACTCATTAAGATTAAAGGAAATAGTTCTAAACATAGGGATACAGATATTACACTTCTTGGAATCTATGCTTATGAATGCATAATTGATATCTGATAAACCGCATAAGATGGTTATAGAATTGCTCTTCAAAGAGGCATTTATCCTATAAAATACGATTGTTTCTTTTATCCTATATAGCTATGACCAGGCAATAAAAGAATATACAAAAGAACAATTTTACAGTTTTGTTTATATGTTTGATTGTTGAGCACCAATTCTTGATGTTGCTCAAATCATTTAGTGCATTAGTAATCAAGCATTTGATTAGTAGCGATTTCCACTTGGTAAGTTTCTCAATAGTTGGCAAGTTGTTCTTCATGGCAAGTCATAGAGTGCTGGAAGCTTGTCAATGAAGACAACTGAACGACACCATATTATTCCAAGATATAGATACCAAATCATAGCGTAGAACCTTTTTACTTGATTGGTTGATAAAAATTCCATTAATAGTATTGTTTTCAAATGTATATGTCTTCATTTATGTTAATAATGGTATAAATACTCTCATTTTTCATATAGCTAGTAATGGGAACTTTTTGAAGATCTTATTCATTAGAGTTGTTGCTATTGTTTTCTTTTAGTGAATCATAGACATGAGAGGTGAGGCATCAACCAAATTATTCAAACCAATTATCTTGCCAAAAATTGACAAATTCCCTATTTCCTATTATTGTAGTGAAGTTAGGTCTGAATCTTTCTCTCATCTTGAAGATTACTTTTAAAGTAGGATAATGCTTCGCATCCAAACTCCATACAATTAACGAAATAATTATATATCCATTTTCACTACAAGGACTACTTATCTGAAATGAGTCTCCATAGTCATTTAGTGAGCATGATACTGTTCATGGTTTTAAGTGAGCATATACCAAGAACCCTTTCATTTTTAGGGATACATACTTCACTTCATTTCAATTTAAAGTTATATGAGCAGCTCAATACATATTGATGGAGCTTAGAATGGAGAAAATGAGTTGAGCTCTACCAGTTTTTGAAAGATGACTAGAGCTACAAGTAGAAATTTTGGTGTTGATTTTGTCAAATAGGCTGCAAAAATCTCTATTGTTTACTTTATGAGTAGCAATTGATATGTCAAGGTACCTCATTAGAAGAGTTTGTTGTTGGAAACATGTTATGGCAATCAAATTTGAAATCAAGTTTGTAGCACTCTTAGAGAGGAAGAAACTACTATTAAAGCAGTTCACCTATAGATCAAACATTATGTTGAAGATCTTAAGAGCTCTCATAAGAATTTAAATAGATATAACATTAGCTTTGGAGAGTAGGATAGGGTCATTAGCAAAACAAAGATTGATGATTTGAAGTTTTCTGCATTTACAAAAATGCAGTGATATTTAAATCTCTTGGTTCTTTCTACAATTCTTTTAAGCAACCTATTGAAAACTTCCATAATAAGTTAAAAGAGGTAAGGAGAGACAGGATCACCTTAGCGAATTCCTAGAAACTTTTGAAAAACTTGGTAGCTGGCCATTTACAAGTATGATGTAAGAAGGAGACGTGATTAATTCATTGTATAACAATAGATGGGAGCTCTATAGCAATGAGTATATTGATTATAAATTCCTAGTCTACATTATTATAGACCTTTTTTAAGGTCAATTTTAATGTAATAATTTGAATTATCCCTCCTCTTAGAACGAGCTTTAATTAACTTTTGAAGAATCAAAACATTGTCACCAATTACCTTATCAGGAATATATGCACCTTAAGTATGTCCAATGTGGTTTGGCAGTATCCCTCTCAATATATAAACAAGAAGTTTGAAAATTATCTTATAGATAAAGTTGCAACAATCAATAGAGTGGAAATATGTGAATTAATTAAGCTCTTCAATTTTAGGAATAAGAGTAATAGAGATCTTATTGACTTCTACAAGTAAGGAAAATATTGAAAAAACTTGGAAACTACTTCAGTTACCAGGTTTCCTATGAGAGTCCAAGATTTTAGAAAGAAGTTAATATTGAATCCATTAAGGCCTGAAGCTTTATATGGGTGAAGAGATTTCAAAGTTCCTTTTATTTCCTAGAGAGCGACAGGCCTTCACAACAAATCATCTTCATTTGACGAAGTACATCCCTACAATATTTCTTTCAGGAGATGTATTGTGGAGTGAGCATTATTAGGACTGTTAATCAAATCATTGAAGTAATCAAAAGCTCCTTATAGCGTCTAAAACTGTGAGCTAACTTGAGAATGTTTCACTCAAGTGAAATGATTATGTCCCTAGCTTTTCTAGACAACGGCCTTATGAAAGAATGGAGTATTCCTATCACCCCTTCTCATCCATTCTATCCTTGATGTTTACTTCACAAGAGAGAATTAATATCGAAGAGCTTTGTAATAATTATTTAATGCATCTCTTTCCATTCCCTGCAAATGAGAGGATAGGGGAATAAGATAGATTTCATGTGAAATACCTTCAAGATCCTTTTTGGCTATATTGACAAGATGGTGAGTATTACTAACATTTTCCTCAAACAAGGGATTCATTTCTTGTTTTATGAGATTTTGGCTTCCTTGCATAAATAAATTATATAGTACCTCTAATTCTGATTATCAAGGTATTCAGAACTCCATCCTCAAATCTTGTTAGGTCCACCAAGAAATTATCAAAACCTAAAAGGAGATTTGTGGTTTAACACTTTAGTATAACTAAGAAGAGAATAACCAGAAAGGTTATTATAGGAATATATAGAGAACTTGTGATATATGCCTAATTGATTATATAAATATTCCATAACACTTAGCGATTATTGATATGAAAATGCTTAAGATACTCACTTCAGTTTATATAATATTTTAGGAACAATTTGGAAGGAATGAAGCTAAAGTTAGTTGAAAGCACAATATTTGGGTCATTTTTTGAAGATTAATATTCACTTGTCTTTTTGGAGTAAGAGAAGAAAATATAGAGCATAAAACCCATTGAAGAAGGTTGCTGGGAATCAACACTCACTGTGTATGTTTTTTAATGGTTGAACGTCAATTTGGAAGGTTGACAATTAAGGAGCGAAATGCCATGCAAAGGCTATAGGTAGGAGACCAAAACGATAGTGCACAGATGGAAACAAAGAGCAGTAAAACGACAACGCATACTAAGAGAAAGTAGAAGAACTCAATGCCAGCAAAAATAAAAAGAACGTGGCGTAGATGGGAAGACCAAAGTGACAGCAAAGCCAAGCAAAGGCACCCAAGATGACAATGTAGTAGTAAGCAACCAAACCAAAATGAATTGCACGTTGGGCATTTGGCAAAAGATGAAATGCAATCACTTGGGCTAGAGATAAAAATGCAAACGTAGAAAGGCACTAGGGTTTTTGTGTAGGTTATGTTTTGAAAATAAAAGAATATAGGCAGTTTTTGTAGTGATTTTAGTGTGGAAAATATAAGGGGATGAAGAATTTTCTTCTTGGAAGCTCTTGGTTCTAATGAAGATGAAGGAAAAAGCTCTCAACTTTGGGAGACCCATTAGAGGGTAGCTTCTCGATGTCAATTCTGAGGTGATATCGACGCCAACAACATGATTAAACATTCCTTCCAATAAAAATCTCCTTAAAAATTGTTTATTTTATCTAATGTGTATGGACTTGGGTATTATGAAAAGATGATTTTAATGTGTTCATTAGATCATTTTATTATAAACCATTTGCTAGAATACTCAAATGTAATTCATAATTCTTATGTTGAAATTCATTTGTGGCAACTAATGGTTCATAATCATTAGGGATAACATTTGGCCCCCGAATTTTTTCTTTAATTAAGCATGATAATTATAAGGTTTTGATAGATAAATTTTTGGTGCTAATTATTATGTCAAAGTTTGTAGGATTTATTGCATGGGTTATGGAATTAAAGTGCTAAGGTAATAAGAATGTTCAAGGGTATTTTTGGAAGATCACTTAAGGTTAAAAGAACTAAAGCTTATAAGAAAGATTTTGAGCTCATTAAGGGCATAATGGGAACAATAAGAGTGGTCTTACTCTTGAGAAAGAAGAAAAAACGAAAATAGAGAAGGATGGAGAGAAATA
This sequence comes from Erythroxylum pedicellare, assembly GCA_027563575.1. NCBI lineage: Eukaryota > Viridiplantae > Streptophyta > Magnoliopsida > Malpighiales > Erythroxylaceae > Erythroxylum > Erythroxylum pedicellare. Next base: position 21,585,659 of record JAOQMP010000009.1, on the reverse strand, counting down.
TAGAAACAAAGAGAGAAAGAAGAGAGGTTTCGGTGGTTTGAGAGGAAAGAAGAAAGTTAAGCTAAGGTTTCATCTTTTCTAAGCTTTCTAGAGAGATTTTAAGGTTGTGCAAGAAGGGAAAAAGGTAGAGGAAGATAAGAGCTTTCTTTTGAACTAATAATCTCTTCAATTAGTGAAGATTCAAGGTAAGATTTTGCTTAATCTTTTAGATTTTGGAAGGGTTTTGGCTCATGAAGCTTAGGAAATGCATGGGTTTAAGTTTTCTAGAAACAATTTTAGTAAATGTACTTTGTAGTTTTTCAATTTTGCAACCTAATTGAACTTAGGATTTTTGCCTATGAAAAGGGAATCAAGAAAGACAAGAGGAACAAGAGGAGAGACACATTTAAGCAGGTTATAAGCAAAGAATTCAACGTGGTTTACATTTTTATAATTAAATAATAGGCCATTAATGTTTCTTTCAAGAAATGGAAATAAATGTTTTAAACTACTTTTAAATGTACATTTATTGTTCTTTAAATGCTTTTAGAAAGTGATACATATTGTGTGTACGAATTTTATGGATGAATTATGAAATGAAAAATGGAAATGATATTGAAAGGATATTGAGTTTATGAAATCATGTTTCGAAAATATGCCATTTTGGACAACAAGCTTTCAAGATGTGAAATGCATGGTTTTGTGGGTTTATGGTGGTCCCCTAAGTATGTTAAGTGCACTTTGACCAAAGGCTTCTCCCGCTTGCTTGTTAGTAGCATAGAGCTCCTTCATGGACTCCCATAAGTTCACGGCTACACAAGACTATTAAGTGATATTGCGACAGTATATTCCATTCATGACTACACTGGACTATTATATGGAAATGTGTAGTATGTTCTGTTTTGGATCCACCCTAACCATTTGTGATTATGTGTTCACAAGTTTGTTGAATGCATGACTTATGTTGTTTCTAATTTGCTTGATAAATGGAGAATTGGGATTTTTATGATTCAATGTGAGTTTTACAATGGAAATGAATATTTAAATGATTTTGCTTGTTACCAATTATAAAACTATTACCCATGAGCTTTAAGCTCACCCCCCATTTTACATCCCATTTTCAAGGGAAGAGCATGAGAACGAGTAACTAAGGGTCAAGGCATCACTCTAATTATGCATACTTTTGTATTTTAAGTTAGTTTTGTAAAACAAGACTTTAGTTGCATTTCGAGCAAATTATTGCCCATATATCTTTTTGTATTTTGGGATTTTGAGATATTGATATATGGTGGCTTCAAATACCCATTAAAGCTTTGTAAAAACTTTTATATTTTGATGTTAATGATTGTTTTTTGTCAATGACTTTTCCAAATTGTTTATTTTCACTTTCAAGTTTTCCATAAGGGTGAGAATTTGTGTTTTGGCTTCTGGGAAAACATTGTATTAATTTAGGCTGAATTAGACAATGTTGATTTCTAACAAGTTGTATTTCATCCTTTTAGCTTTCCAATGGTATAAAGTATGTGATTATTGAATATTGGAGTTTAGAGTTATGGCCATTACAAGTTGGAGATGTTTTGGAGAGTGTGGTTATTGTTTTAGAACTTTAGGTGATGTGAAGAAGACACTGTAGAAACCCCATCATTTGGTTTAGTTTTAGACTAAAGCCTACCATCTGGTTCAGTCTTAGACTGAAGCCTTTCATCTGACCTTTCATCTGGCCTTCATCTGAAGTCTCTCGTTTGACCTTTCGTCTGGCCTTCGTCTGACCTTTCATCTGGTTTCATCTAACCATCGTCTAATTCAATTTTGACACTCTAGGTGACAAAATCTCTCTTCAGTGTCTTCATAAAAGTTGTAAATCTAGAAGACCTCTTTGAAACTATCCTAAGATAACCTCAATCCGATATGTCTAGTGAAAGTTATGTCAATTGTTCCAAAATAGGTCTTAGATTGAATCCCTCATCTGATTCAGCCTTAGACTTCGTCTGACCATCATCTGGTTTCGTTTGACTATCGTCTGATTCAAATAACCTTGATCTGGTATATCTAGTGAGGCTTACGACAATCGTCCCAAAATAGGTTCTATATGATTGAGGGCAAGATCATGTTTGATTCTTTTGGCCATAACTACATCATCCAACCTAAAAATTAAGTGATTCTTAGACCAATAGTTTCATAACACATTTTTCTATCTCACCATAAAAATTTACAGCCTTTGGTATTGATTTGAAAAAGATTGATTAAATCAAAATAAGGGTATGGGTTGGACGAGTATGAATTGGATATTTTACTTAACATACTTCGTTATTTTGATGATATCTTGATCTATAGAGTTCCGAATGATATGATTCTTATTTGAAAATAACTTAGCAACATAGAGATACAAACTATCTGAGGAATCAAATACAAATTCAATCCCTAAGACTTTCAATTCTTGGATGGAAGTTAGGTATAGTGTACTGTTTTTGAAAATGTTTGGGCCCGAACTTTCAGATTTCTAAACCAAATTGAATGATTTTGGTGTCATTAGAAACTTAAGACTTGAGGGAACAAATGTTCTGAAGGATTCAATTTGTAATTTGGGTTGAGGTTTCCCAAAATCTATTCTGAAATAGGAGAAATGAGTTTATTTTTTATGTTTGACTGGTGTGGGCACACCACCCTTGTAGGATGATGGCTAACGAGGTTTCATGGAAAGAATCCTAGAGGATAATATGCTCACGCTTTATGACTCCAATTGTTGGGCTCCTAAATTGAGGTCCATCATAACATAACCTAGGTTAAATAATCCGAGCTTGTGTGATTATTGCTTAGATTGGTTTATTTCTCTCATTTGTAAGATGTTTGTCTGATTAAATCTAGAGAGCGTCTCCTAGGTTATTCGATAGCTAGGGTTAGTTAACGGGCTCTTCTTAATTAACTAAGACCTAAGAAAAATAAAGATTAACAGAGCATGTTGTTAATCTATGACCAGTAGTTCAAAGAGAGATGTGAAGACAACAATTTATTGAAATATGTTTAATAGGATATACATCGAGATTGAACCAAAAAACCAAACTCCTAACTAATTCACCACTTTCATCATTTTTTTTATTTTCTTAAATTTTCTTTTATTAGTTTAACTTCATTTTATTTTCTTTTTGATAAGCCAACCAACCCCTCAAAACCTAAACATCGTTTAATTTCATTTCAAAAGCTTTACACACACTCTTTGTAGGATCGACCTAGACTCACCGCTGATATAGTAGTAGTTCTAGTTTATTTTTGTAGTGTTACAACACACTACCAATTTTGACATCATTACTGGAAAGTGCGATGCTTTAGTTTTTGTTATTTATTTTAATTGGTGTTTTGTAAATATTTTTGTAATTAGTTTCTTTACATTTATTTCATGATCGTTTCACTTTTTGTTTCATGTTTGTGATTAAAAAAATTTACAAGTATTCTTAATCCTATAACCATGATTGGAGTGACCATATAAACTTTAGTTTTGGATGGGATAATCAACAAAATTGCTTCCATGATAATTTGCAGGATGCATAACAATTCCCATATTGACCAAAAGTTTATTATCATAATTTAGGTACATCTCTAGAAGATATGCTTAATATTATGACTACTAACAATATTCAACTTCACCAGAGTGTACAATAGTTCTAGTAGGATTTAGAGTAATTTTCGTAAAAACAAGGTCTAGCATCTAAGATTTGAAAAACTAAGAAGACATAGCTACATTTCTAGAGGAATTAGTTAATGTTTATGTTGATAATGCTTTGCAATTTAAACAAGGAGTGATGTAATTCCAGCAAGACACAAATTTTAAAATCCAAAAATTGGCAAGTGAAATGAGTCAGTTTGCAGAAGTTCTTGACTGCCTAGCCTCACAAGGCAAAGAAATGCAACCATATCAAACTGAGGTGTACCTAAAGGATGTTAGCAAAGAGGTCTTATAGAGTGAAGAGGAACTTAAGAATTTTGAGAGAAACACTTAAGGAATTATTTGTGAAGAAGAAGTTAAGAAGGGGCTTGAAGTAGAAAAGGATACATCTTTTAACTCAGAGGTAAATGAAGTAAATCACTTTTTAATATAGAAATCACGTATACTATGTAAAATACACAAGAAGGGGGGTTAAATTGTGTAATCTTTTCAAAAATATTAATCTTTAGAAAATTCTTGAATTTCTTTTCAAAATTCAGATGATCATAAAAAGACTTTACTAAAGTCTATAAGTAATGCAATCGCAAATTATTATCTACTCTTCTAACAACGAGAAAATTAAAAGATAAGGGTTAGAGAATAGACGCCGCGATTTTATACTAGTTCACCCTTAACCTTGGGCTACGTCCAGTCCTCAGAGTCTATCTAATATTTCACTATACTCTTCAACTTTACAAGTAATCTTTCTACACTTGCAGAGCCTCTTCAGGTCTCTCTAACAAAGTATTCTTTATTTGCTTTTTTACCCTCTCCAGGCTCTAGCCTTTCTTTCTCTCTCTAGGAAAGATTTGTTGAGCTTCACGTTACAGATGTATTTGCTCTCTTCTTTTGCACTTTGAATATAGAATTTCTCTAAGTATTTTAAAAACCTTATTTAGTTTACGACTAGAACTAGTATTTATAGCCTAAATCTTCAACTGTCTTCTTAAGAAACTGCTTTTTGAATCTTCTCGAAATCGTTATTAGTCGAGTCTTGTAACTAACTCCAACTAACTAACTCACTGACATTCTAGAATAGCTTCCTTTTGTATCGTCTAGTATTATACTTCTTTTGGTGTTGCTTCGTCTAGTATCACACTTCTTCTATTATTACGTTTTTTCTAATGTTGCGTTTCTTCTGTTATCACACTTCTTCTGTTATTGCCTATCATCTATTGCTGATGTGTATCGTCTGTTGCTGACATATCGTCTGGTGTTGATGTATCATCTAGTATTGACCATGCATCTTCTAGGTTTGGCTAAGTGTTACTTACATTTTTCTGCGCACTTAACAAACTTATTAAAACAATTCATACATTTCTAAGATTATTATTATTTGATTGTCATCAAAATTAATAGAAGTGAAGTCTTCTTGACTTAACAACTGCTAGATGTAAAGTTTATCAGTTAATTAAGAAATTAGAGGCAATAAAGGATGAGCTTAATAAAATCAATTGTTTCTCCTTCCCAAATGCCTTAACCAGCATTAAATCTACTATACTCTCTCTTATAGAAATTCATGCAAAGAGTTATAGAAAACCTTTTGATAAATTTTTAAATATCATGAGTAGGTGGCCCTGAGAAATTATATTCAGGCTCTTGAGATCCATAATTCTTTATTAAGGCAAAATTTAAGAATCCGTTGGCTTAAAAAGGATGGTAGTAATATTAAGCTCTTCTTTAATTCCATTATAGCAAGAAGGAATCAAACTAAAACCATTGTTCTCTTTTATGACTTTAGGAAGCTTTCCTATAATCAAGAAGAGCTTAAATCTATATCCTCCAACCTCTTCATTAAAGATTGGGTGTACCCTTTAACTATGTATCATCTAGCTATTTATCCTTTATACAAGAGCTAAGCAACCTTATTGATTCAAGTCTTGATTCCCCTCAAGCTAAGCTTTTAACAAGACCATTATGTGTAGTTGATGTTCATGTATCCCTCTTTAGCCTTAACCCCAATAAAGCCCTTGAATATGATGATTTAGTGCTTTATTTTCCCAAGAAACTTGGTGTGACTGATGACATCTTTATAATAACTGTATTGGATTTTTTTGATAATAGAAGAATGCTCAAGGAATTCAATAATCAAAAGCTGGCAGATAGTATGTTTCGATGGATAAGAGAACTCCTTTTCATGAATAAATGTTATGAGAAGGATGAGTGAAAGTGGATGCAAATGGAGTTTAACATAGTCACTTATCACAATCTCTTGTTGGTATTGGTTATTAATCATAATTTTCCTAGGTACCAACCACTTGAAATATTGGTATTTAATGAGTAATAATTGTAAATTTCAAAATTTTTAGGAACTAAATTAAAAAAATAAAACACTACTAGCCCTAACTAAGCTATGAAACTTACTCTCTTTTCTCATTTTTCCACTTTCTAATGTCCACTCACATTTTAAGCAGTATCTCCTCTCCTTAACCATGACAATTGCTAACTCCTCCTTACTACATCAACACTCGTCACATTACTAGGAACCATTGTACCAATTCGACGACTCCTCATAAGGACATCACTAGGCACCGACTCCCTACTATGATAATGGCCAACTCATCTATACAAGGTTATGATCGTCATACTTGCCATACTCGCATCTTGTGATCTATATCCTGTCAGACTTGTAATATATGACCTACAATATACAACGTATGACCAGTGACCCACGACCAATGACTGTCTTTAGCTCTTGGGTTGTTTGTTTGATTTTTAGTTTTTTTTTAGTTGTTCTACTGCATAATATTTATTACTTATGACTTGTGAGTTGTTTGATTTGTTTCATTATTTATGCAATGTATATCCATCTACTGATTCTAAGTTAATGTGTGAAATGTTGAAATGTAGTTTTCCAAATGAACGTAATCAATTTAAGGTTAATAACTTGATTTTTTTAATCTTGTAACATATTTTTTATAAAATATTTGTCCAAATGAGTGTAAAATTTTTTAGGTTGATGAGTTATGGGTAAAAGAATGGTGGTGTTGGATAAACTCATAAGATCATTACATAAATTATCGAAATGGAGATAATAAAGCTTTAAGCACAATTTTGTAACTTAAAATAAGCAACTTTAATAATATTTGTACTTAGAAAATGATTTTGGGATTTGATTTCAACCTATAGTTGAATATTAAGTATAAAAAGAGATGGACAAAATTGAAGTTTATTGTGGAAGAAATTCTATAAATCTTGTATGTTTGAAAATTGAGAATTGGTTTTAAAGAAATATGATGGTTTGTATTGTCAATTATATGCATATAAACAAAACTTCTCATATTTGTTTTTTAGTTATGAGGATACTCAACATAATGTGAGATTGTCAATGGTTAAGTAATCATTTTTACTTTATACTTTTTACGATAATGTTATTTTTGTAATATGCATTAGCAAAAGAAAGATATTAAGATATAAGAAGTTGTTACATAGTTACATATAATCTTTTCAATTTCCTCTATAATATCCATTTAACTTTTTAATA
>JAOQMP010000009.1:21549015-21572210 GCA_027563575.1 Erythroxylum pedicellare | reverse complement strand
AGATAGGGCCCGATACTACAGTATTAAGAAAGGAGGATGAATCGAGGATGACTAAGGAGGGTTAAATGAGAATAACCTTGCATGGTAACAAGCACAAGTACATGACTTAAGATAAGAAATGTGGGCTCCGGAATAAGGGTCCAACACTGTTATGGTATCAAAACAAAAAGATGATTCGATGATGGTTATGAAAACCTCATTGGAAATAGTTCAATGTTTACGATTTCGCAAGAGTTGGGTTCCATAAACGATGCCCAACACATATGGTATCAGAGAAAGAGATGGGTTCTGGAAATGGGAACCAACACAAAGTAAGTGAAATCAAAAAGCTAACAAAGATACAACGAAATTTATAATCCTTTTAGAATAGAAAAAGGATTAGAACACCTTATAGCATACCATAACACTTTATAACTAGGTTGCGCAATATATGATATTTATATTTTGATGTGCACATTTGATTATGATTTTTTTGTTTTATTTCTTTCTTCCTCTCTCTCTTTTTATTTTTTACGTATTTATGATGTGAACTAACTAAAAAAATAAGAGAAAAAACATGGGGCTCAAATTTGAATGAAAAATAATGTACAACATAAATTCTTAAATGAAAAGAATTACAAACCAAAATGATTGGATATGATTAATGATAAATGGCACAATCATAAATGAGAAGAAAGAAAGAAAAATACTAGGATAGATAACACGTGATTTCAAGAATCAAAGCTCTAATACTAAATAATATGAACCTTAGATTATAAATCTCATAAAACCCAAATCATAAGAAATTAAAACCCTAGGAACAACTTCAAAATTAAGTAAGAAAAGCTCAACCCTAATAAGACCTGCTGATTAGAATCAAAGTCATGATTTTGATTGTCACAAGTTGTCTTGATAAGATTATATTAAGTTCTTATTCAAAAAATAGGAAATTATCATAAAAGTGAAGAAAACTCCCAAATTGATTTCTTAATATGATAAATCCATGAAATACATGATAAGTGAGGCTTTAATAGGCATAAATCCTTAAAATCTAGAGTTTATAAGAACAAAAATATTCCCATTTATGAAAGTTTGATTAAATTAACTTTGAAAAATCAAATCCTTTTAAAAATAAACAACTAATCTACAAGTATAGTTTATGTCTAACTTCCACACAAATGCCAATTAACTTCTAAAATTTTATTAGTGCAAATACTTTCTAGCTTGTTAATAGTCACAAGTAGCATACTAGTGCCAATTTGCTTATATTCCTCAAATCTCCAAATCTAGTGCAATGATCGTTCCTAATACTATCACAAAACTAGCAATAATTACATTTTGTTTCCTCATTCTCCAAATTTCTCTAAACCTTATTCTCTATATGTAAAGCATATTTTATCTTTAACAACATGTAAAAAAATTGATTAATCTTGGCAATGCATCTGATTCATCTTAAATAGCTTCCTTTTCTTTCATCTGCATGGTTAATCCTTATAAAACTACCTTTATATATTTTGTCTTTCTTCTATTTATTAACCTTTAGTTCCTTACAGAGGATCATATAAATGATTAGAAATAGGTTTTGATGCACCCTAATCACCATTGTCGCCTTTTAAAAAATAAACATAAAATTGTCCCTTTGCTAAGCGTCGATGGGCATCATTTGCACTACCATCAAGAAGAAAGGCGACATTTGATGATAAGACATTTGTCAATGATGACATCAATGAGAAAAGGTAGCAAAATCACTGCTCATATAACAATTGTCGCCCAGTGGTCATTAATGACCACTCTAAATGACAACTGCCACAACTACCACTTATTGACAGTAGTTACATATACCAATGATCGTCACATACACCAACTATGTTTTAATGTATGGAATTCTTTTTGACCAACAATAAAACATGATTCTGAATGGTGGCTTGGGTGTATTCTAATTTTATTTTAAAATTTATCTCAATCTTTAAGGAAACATACTAGTATTTGAAATTTGTTATTTATTTTAGGTATTTAAACTTTGGTAAACATAAGAAGTTGAAAAAACATGTTCATAAAGTGGTCATTTTTATTCCCTTAAAATAAAACAACTTAAGCAAAACACCATAGCTTCATTCTAGAACCACAAAGGAAAAAGGGTACTTGATTTGTCAAAAGACAACATAATAAACTAAAACTTGCTAAACATATATTGGAATTTGATCTATCATTGTTTTTTCTTTTATGAAAGAAACATTAAAGATAAGAATTTTGATATGAAACATACAAAATTTGAATGTAATGTCTAGATGAATATTTTTTCCACATTTTAAAGTGAAAAAAAACCAATTTATATGTCCAAAGTCCTAAAAATAATAAATTCTAGTAACAAGAATTGCATTCACTACAAGAAAATTAGAAATTACTGATGGAACATTATCGATGGAAAAGATTCGTGCAACAAGTTGAAGGAATTTTCAAATTGATTTTTTTGAGTTTTTGAAGTTAGTGTTGTTCACAACTAAAATAAATAATAATGCCTTTAGTTTATACAAGAAATGGTTACGTGAGCTAATGCCCCCAAAATCAAAGGATGATATCAATAAAGAAATTGAAAGAAACTTTCTTCGATGATTTGAGAAATATGTAAGTTTTCACTTACAATTATTGAAATGGTTGAATTATCATCAAAGTGTTCAAATGAAATTATACTATTTAATATGATACATTTTTATAGACCTCAGAAAATCCAATAGAGAACAGGTTCATATGTGATCTTGCGAAAAGGCTTTTGTGAACTATTAAATTGTATCCAGTGTATTTCGTTAATGGATACAAATTTCATACAGAATATCATGGTCATAGCATGACAACAGTAAATAGTGGGATTTGCATATAGAGAGAATTGATGGATTACTATGGCAAAATTATTAAGATACTTGAAATTGAGGACCCTACTTTGCCAATAAAGTGGAGTGTGATATTTAAGTGTGAATGGTTTGCTTCTAATTCTTCAGAAAAAGAAGATTTGATTTACAATTAAGTGATCATGATAGTGATTAATTTGTGTTTTCATATGAATAAATCTATTATTGCATCAACAATATACTGTTATATATTCAATTTATATTGTTCTATTACTAGAATATTCAATAAAATGTGAATTTTAGGTTAAAAATATGCCACCAAAGAGCAAACAAGATATGATGCAGCTAAGGTTAAGGTTACCGCGATTTAGAGCCAGTTACTTTCCAGGTAAAGCATCACATGCTGTAGTTGCTATAAAATTAGGTGTTGTACCCCAAGCTACTACACATCTAGATGATGTGTCACCTTTTTTATTTGTTGCTACACTATCCAATAACCCTACTACACCATCCAGCAGCCCTACGCCATCCACCACCCCTATCCCGATAGAGATATTATGGGTAAATGTTGTAAATGAAGAAGGCAACCTCTAGCTTAGAGTTAAGGGAGTAGATGGAAGAACGTACATCACAATAGTCAACAATCTATGAGTGAAAATACATGCATGATAACACCATAGGTTTATACTGAAGTTATATGATTTAATTTGAAAATGATCTAAAATTACTTATATATTAGGTTGGTTTTGTCTGAAACGTGCTTAAAAAACATGACATCCAAGTTCAAGGAGAAGATTGATCTTGAGGGTTATATATGGAAGAATATCTCTTAGGCAACAAAAGATTTTTATTATCAAGAGTTTGAGGTACAAAAAATATTCTTTTGTATTTTTATTTAATTGATTTTATACCTTAATTAGATAAATATTGTAGGTTATGAGTACTTAAAGTATGCTTTTCTTTCTTATAAAGAATTTTTTAGAGATTCCAAATTTGACATCGTAATTTATAAAGTATGTGAGAGGCAAGCTCATACATGTTATAAAGACTTTCTTGGTGAACTACATAAGACTGGTATACAACCTCCATTTATATTTGAAGAAATATGGAGTCATTGACAGCAGTATTGGATATCACCTGAGGCAATATCTGTTTCAGAGTGCAATTTTACCAATAGATATGGAGGATCGGGATAAGAGAGTCATCTCATATACACTGGAGGATCTATTACCTACCAAGAGCATGTAGAGAAACTTACAAGGATCTACACTTTACATTTATATTATTTTTTTTTTTACTTTGATGTATTTTAATTTAATTTGATGTGTGCATTTTGGAATGAAAATATATGTATATTATGAAAAATGATAATGTTAAAAATGTCTGGTGCCATATATAACTGTGTTTTTGAGTTATTTTCTTTGTTCAACAGGAGGTAAATATCATAAAAATAGAGGAAACATTGTCGAAATTTTTTTAAATTGTAATTAACTTATAACGTTTTATTCTCATGCAGGAAAAGCCTATGGGTAGGAAGCCTACACCCTATCAGCTTTTTTTGCACACCCACACTAAGAAACATGATGGTGTGACCTTCGTCAACACTCGATGTAGAGAACTTAATATATATGAAATTTATGCTTTGATATTAATTCTTAATAATTATCACTTATTAACATAAACATTGCCTCCTGATAGGACCAAATATAAGAAAATATTCAACGATAATGTTTGCACTCTGAAACTGTTGATGAGAGTCAAATATATCTTGATGCAGTGGGTGATAGAGATCATCATGGAAGGATCTTCGGTTTAGTTTCATTTGCAAACACATGCTATTTGCAATCTTCCACGTCCAATATAGCTGCATATAGTAGGTGTTCAACATCTAATGAGAGAATCATTTAGTTAGAGAGCACATAACTAATGTTTTTAAAACCGGACCAGACCGACCTGTTTAATCAAAATAAATATGAACCAGCCTGATTTTCGGTCAGGTTTAAGTTAATAACCTCTTATAAGAAAAAACCGGCTAGTTAAGTAATAAATCGAACAATTTTCCAAAAAAATCTACCCAAAATCTAGCTGGTTCTTGGAAGACCCATAAAGTAGTTTGAAAATTTGTCAAAATGTGGGGTCTGTCTACAAATTTTACACGCCAACCCATAAATGCTCCGAACTTACATTAATTGCTTCAAAATGCAATTAACGCTTCATAATGTATGGAGTGCATTAATTGAAGTTGTTCTTTTCTTTTAGAGTTAATAAATAAATTATATTTTTATTTATCTTTTCATATTAAAATTAAAATTGAAATTATTATTTTTAAAAAATAAATTACTATTTTTATTTATTTAATCTCACAAATAAATTGTATTTATCAAATTTTAGGTTCTTTAATTGTCTCTTTATACTTAAATTAAACAAATTTTAAATTATTATTGTTAAAATTAATTATTATTTTATTATAAATTTGTTTAATAAATTGAATTATTAATTAATATCTATAACTAATTTTGCTTAAGATAATTTAAGAATATGTTAAAATATAATATTTAAACCATAAATAATTATGTTTAAAGGATATTGGAAATTTTTTAAAATAAAGTTAGAGTATATTTTAGTCACTTTCTTTAAACATATTTCAACTTTTATTAATCTTTAAATAAATGATAATATAAAAATATTATTTTATTTTTATTTTAAATTTATGTTATATTGAATCTTAGTTTAAATTAGAATTATTATTAGTTTATTACATATTAATAAACATTATTAATGCATTTTTATTTCAATAAAGTATTTTATTCTATACTATATTTTACACTTTCTTATAATTTTTACTTCTTATATATTATAAATCGATTTTATAGTGATTTAATACTGGTTGAACATTTAAACCTTAAACCTTTTTCTTGACTGGTTCGATGTCTAATCCAATATTTAAAACATTGCACATAACAATGACAACTTATTTGCAACAATCTATGGAATACATAGCCTAGCTCTGTAATGAGATGGATGAGTTGAAAGAGAGAAGCAGCACCTCATCGCACCAGTCAGACCATCCGCCTTCACCAACTACATAGCTTAGTTTTGCCACTCTCAAGTAATTTTGTATGAATTACATATTTATTGTTGTAGAAAATAATTTTTATTATCAATTAAGATAAAATTATCTTTATATTATCATTTAACTTACTATTTAGATAAATCAAATGTACAAAAAATTCAATATATTATCACCATATAACTGTAGAAATTAAATATCAATCATAAAATTACCAATTAAAAATGAAAAATAAAAAATATTGATGCATTATCTGTCAATAAATTTAGTATTAAATTTACCAACAGAATAAATATTTCGTCGGTAAATAATTTACTGACAGAAAAACTTACAGTTTCTAATTTTCTAACGAAATTTCAACAACTTGATCGTCGCTAAATTTACCGATGCATACAATATCCATCGCTAAATTTGCCGACGGAAAATAACTTACCGTCGCTAAATTTTTCGACAGATTTTCAGTACTTTGCTCGTCGGTCCGGCGGAATAGAAAAATTGCACTCCTCCCACTTTAACCCTATTCTCTTAAACTCTTGTTTGTCATTCAGAGATTGTTATTTTCATTTAGAATGCCAACGTTATTTTGTCCAATCCAGAAAAGGAATGCTTTGTTGGATGGCTGTCATAGCAGCCAAATTGATTGAAGAAACTTATTCACTTCTTCTTTCTTTCTTTTGTGTTTTGGGATCCTAGCCATCTTTAGTCCCTTTTTTCTGAGATTAGATACGGATTCTTACCTCAAAAAGATTTGTTCATTTTCACTTCGTCAAATGCTTATCCCTTTTGAAAATTTTCTCTTGCATCTTTGACAAATGTTATCTTTTCTTTCCCTTTTTGCGCTTTCATTTTCCTTTCATGTCACCTTTTATAAATTTCAGGTATGACTTTATTGTGAATACTAAGGACATGTATCTTTAAGGTGATAAGGCTACCATTATGGCTATAGCACTTGTAATTTACATGCCTTTACAACATTCAAAATATGATGGTTAACATGCAGAGGCTGCCCCCACTATCAACGAAGCCTAATCGATGTGAGCGAGCATTTTTGGGAAACACAATTGGCGAAGCAAGTAGTGTTTATAACAAGCCAATAGATCTTCGATTATGTGATTATACAAATGACAAGTCCAATCTGAAGGGGAAGTCACTTGCAGCTGCACTTATGTCTGATGCCAAGTTTGATGGTGCAACATGTTAGAAGTAGTATTGTCCGAGGCTTATGCTATTGGAGCTAGCTTCAAAGGTAACTTATCATTTTATCGTTAGATTTATTAACTTGCTTGTATTATTTTCCATTGCCAAATGCTTTTGATATGTGTTTAAAGTCTTACCAGAGGGGAACATAAAATACCTTGGTTCATTATCATAGACTGATAATCAACGTATTTCTTGCACATGAACCACTTATGAATTAGATACTTTCTTGTTGATCAACAATTGGTTCACTGGTATCTTGATGCACAAGTGCATTTAGCTGATGGATGTAAGTATGCAATGACATAAATCGTAGACACACAATAAACCTTATTAAAAATTGAAACTTCCTAACTTTTGCTCCTTATTTAATTGTCTATTTCTTATAGAGATGATGAAGGTCATGAGAATAATCTGTTTATCTATTAAAGAAAAATAAAGTGAATTGTAGTTGTTAGCCGCAAGCAATATCAGGTACATTATATAGACTGACTTGCTCGATTCACAAGTTTATAATTTTAATTGACTGGACTGTTTAATTCCTCAGATCTAGCCAATAAGTTGACTTGCTCTATTCACTGAAAAAAGAAATAAGAAGGGGAAACAACAACAAGACTATACAAAAAAAAAAAAAAAAAGCACTTACCATGTATAGACGAGAAGTTTCTTTTAGTGTTTAGAGTTTAGACTTGGAACCGAGAAACTCCGAAACGTAGCAGCCCCTACTTAACTGGAGAAGATTAATGCGGTTAAATAGAGGGGAACGCGCAGGGAAACAAAATTTTTTTAGGGTTTTGCTTAGATGGTTAGACTTATTGGACTGCTCAATATTTGGCTAGTTTATCTTCATCGCTGTTGGTAGTTTTATCCTCAATTAAAGTATGAATGAGTACCGTAATTGTAATTTAACTTTATTTAATAAGATTTAAATATTATTTTAATAAAATATTAAAAAGATCTTTTATATTAATTATACTTATTATTTATATATGAAATATTTAAAAATTGTGCTGATAAAAGTACTATTTTATAATTTTTTTAAAAATATAAAAACTATTTTATAAATTTAAAAAATTTGTCCAAATTAATAGCTCTTTTACATTACTAGGAAGCTTTAGCTTGGATTTGATTATCCCCATTCCCCTATCCTCCTTGCTCAGTCACGATCCCTCGTAAATCAAAAGAACTTTGTGAAATACTTTTAAGAAAGAGTGAACTGATGTTTTAGTTTCTCTATATAATAATAATATTGAAAATTGGAAAGTAGTTTTTTTCTAAGTAATAGTATTGTTGAAAATGGTAGTTATTCGATCATAATATTTTAGTTTTTCTATAGTTTTGTTTTCTTATCCTGTAGCCAAATTTAATAGGTGTTCTGCCAAGCTTTGTACTCCTCCAATTTTAATCATATTCTCTTAAGTTCTTGTTTGTTTTACTAAGGCTATTATTTTCCTTTAGAATGCCAACCTTATTCTAGAAAAAGGATGCTTTCTTGGATGGTTGTCATAGCAGCCAAATTGATTGAGGAAATTTTGTAATAGCCCGATTTTTATACTAAGGGTTAGAACCTTAGACTATTGCACGTGAGTCATATTATTGAGAGTTCATGAAATGCATTTCATTCACATGCATTTCATTAGCATGCATGAATTATGAATTATTACACATTGCAAAGATAATACATGCACTCAATTGATATATTCCGGAGTATGAAAGGGTTAAAATGATCATGACGTGAATTGTGCATTATTTATGCCTTGAATTTTGGTTTGATTAGTTACAAGTAGTAAATTTGAAATTAATTGTGACAATTAGAAAATTGATGAATTAAAATATACATTTAGTCTAGGAAAATGTCAAGTGTTAAGACAAGTGGACACATAAAAAATTAGGATGACTAAGCCTCTAATTGAGTGACATTTGACGTAGATAATTGAGTGACATTTGACATAGGTAATTAATTGACAAATGGCATTGATCATTGAGTGAAAAATATCCTAGTATTATTGTGACAATTGGTAGCATATACATAGGATAAGTGACTTACATGGTTGAATTAAGCAAGTGCAGATTCACTCTCTAGTTGCTTCAGCTGTCTTCTTTCTTTCCTTTTCTCACACCACCGAAACCCTCTCACCTTCATATCCCTGTATTTTTCTTGAGCTTTGATAATTACCACACCAAATCCATGCTTTTACCCTTCACAAGATAGTTAAAGAATTAGATTATTGTGGTCTTTTATCCAGCCCGAAAAACAACCTATGTCTACCTTGAGTTGGTGATGATTTTGCATGCATGGAGAGCTAATTTAGCTTGATCTTTGAGGTGGAAATCTGAGCTAAGCAAGTAAATAAAATATTGATCTTTATGTCATGTTATAATAGAAGGATTATGATGATTGAATTGGGATGGATTGTATATGATGTTGATGATGAATTGTGCTAGAAAATGATACTTGTACTTGGATACTTTTATGTCTTGTTCTTGACATATAAAAACCATAAATTATAAGATGTTTTATGGATGAATTAGATTGGAATTTGAAGAGTGATGAAGGTGAATTTATGCTAAATAAAGGTGCTAATGTAATGTTCTTGAAATGGGAAAAATTGGGACTACATGTATATTAGTGAATGAAAGTTTCTGTTTTAATTTTTGATGCATGAAAGACCAAAGTTTGTGAGCTACCAATTGAATGATTTTAAGTTGGAATTAGAGATGAAATTGATGATGAATTGAAGTATAATTAAGGCATAATTGAGGTATAATCAATGGATTATGATGAAGGTATTTTGGATTTGGTAAAAAGATGTAAGAATATGGAAAAATTGATGAAAATTGGACAATGCACTTTCGGATTACCTATCCCACGAAGTGAGAAAAGTTCAATTTTGTGTGATATTTGAACCACACAAGGATAAGTTGCTTTACTTTGGTGTATTTGGACTTGATTGGGGCTGAAATGAACCTAGATTATTGCTAGAGTAATTGGTTAAGTGTTTGATAAGTTTAGGTTACTAGTTGATGTTATAACTTAAGGAATGTATTTTTTGATATCCATGAATATGAATTTGGAAACTATGAGTTGTTAATGGTATAGAGATGTTCTTATGAATGCAAATGTGATTCAAAAGATATGAACAATGTAAATTAGGTATAAATGAATGAGAATTAGGAAATTGTGTAAATGTATAATGCTAGAAAAGGATTGATGAATATAAGATTAATGAATTGAGAATAATCAAGTTTAATTAAGGTATAAACCTAATTGCAAATAAGTTAGATACAAACTATGATGAATGAATGATCAAGATTTGTGAATAAGGATACATACCGGGATAGTCAATTGAGCATGCATTGAATCATGATTTATACACATGTGAATGATTGAGTAATCATATGATTGATAACTTAATGAATTGTGAACTATGTGTGTATTGCATGATAATAGAAGCAAAATATGATCGCCAACATCCAGACATTATCGGTTCACTAAGGTAATAGCTTTTTTGGAGTGTACTATGAGTTAACCTAGATGTTCTCTCATAATGACTGAATTGTTTTCAATTAACTTTTAGATATTGAATTGTTATTAATATAATTATGATAATTCTGGACATTGATCGTCCGAGGAGTTTGATAATTGGGATTGTATTGGAAGTGTTGTCAAATTGAATGTGCAATATGAAATGTGTTCTCAACTAAATGTTGAATGTCAGATTCAGATTCGATGAATATGATAAATGAATGTGAACTTTGAATGAAAGTTATTGATATCATATTATGTGAAATGATGCATGCCATCACATGAATATGCATGATTAGATAAAGGAGTTGTGACCAGAGTGACTAGTCTGAAAGAGCTAAAAGCTCAGAATGTGCACAAAAAACCACACGCTCAGTTATCAACGAGCCAGGTATCCACAATGGGTAGAGGACATTATCTGAAATAAGCCCGATATCCACAAAGGATATGAGATAGTTAAATAGACTCTCGATCACAACAAAGCAACAATGAATGGAGTCACATGTGCATTTGCATATACATCCTTACATGCATCCTCATATGTATCATATGATTATATTGAAATGATTGTTGAATTGTTTGAAATATAGTGGAATAGTAAAGAGGAGATGTTGTGATATGCAATGATAGCTTACCTTATATGTTTATGAAAGTATGATAATCTTGATGTACTTGATAAAGTATGATGAAATGTGATGTGTTATACAATACTGGATAATATGTAGTACTTGTTGAAATGGAATAAGATTTGCCTTTTTTTTTCTACCTTGAGTGAAAACATCAATGATAGTTTGCTCATTGAGTTCTCAAACTCATCAAAATTGCAATGTTGATTTTCAGGTTCAAAGGAGATCTAGCTAATCTAATTGAAGTAGCTTCTGCATTTGGACATGGGTTAGTGTCGGGATCAATTGTACCTGCAAATGTCTTAGTTATATTGTATCAAGAATTGTATCTCTTAACTGATATATAACGTGCATGTGAATTTTAGAAAAATAATGACATTTGAGACTGTATATGCTTGTAAATGAAATGGGAAAAAATGATTGTGAATGAAATGATTCATAATGAAGATTTGAAATGCTTTTGATTTGAAATGATTGAAATATGTAATGAGTTGATATGTGATGCCTTACAATGAGAAAATGAAATCGTCTTAACATGTCATCCTTTAGTATATTGGGCATATGCTCTATGAGAGTGGTATATTACAAACTTATTCCTTCTTCTATATTTCTTTTATGTCTTAGGATCCTAGGCATCTTTGGTCCCTTTTTTTGAGATTAGATACCGATTCTTACCCCAAAAAGATTTTTGCATTTTCATTTTGTCAAATTCTTATCCCTTTTGAAAATTTTCTCTGGCATCTTCAACAAACTTTATCTTTTCTTTTCCTTTTTTTCTTTCATTTTCTTCTCATATCGCCTTTTGTAAATTTCAGGTATGACTATTGTGAATACTAAGGACATGTATCTTTGGGGTGATAATGCTACCATTATGGCTATAACACTTGTAATTTACATGCCTTCACAGCATTCAAAATGTGATGGTTAATGATGAACCTTCAATAAACAAAGGATAATTGCAAGTAAAATTGGAATGAGTAATAGTCTGGTAGTACTCAAAAAAATTAACTTCCAAGAAAGGGCTTTAAATACAATCCAAATGTTAACCTACAAACCAATACATAGGGACTACATGCAACGTGAATATTAATAGATGAAATTAAATAATTCAAAATTAAACAAATCCTATGGCTAATAATGACTCCGAGAAACGGAAAACAAGGGTTGCCACAATTTACTCCTCCACTAACCATGATGCCACTAATGACCTTGTCACTAAAATATTCTTTATTGACTAAGTCCTATACACCACTAACCCATTCTGTTTTAATTCATAACCACCCCTAGAGATGATGCTGCTTCAAGTAGCTGCATTAAGACATTCTGGTCAAAATAGCATAGGATGGGTTTGACCATGAGCTGGGAGCTTTTTCGTGGCCCTTCTTGTTGATGTGGCAGTGTATCATCACTTCCATCCTACGAAAGAACCTTGTCCTCAAAGTTCCAAATAGGATATTGCTCTTGTAAAAGGTTGCCCAAGTAGCATTTTCTTGAGGCAAGTTTTTCCACTGAACAAGATATTGTTTGACGTGTTGCTGACCTTAAGTGGTCCATCGCATCTTCAAGATTGTCTTTGGTTCCATACTAAAGTTTCCATCTTCAACTAACGGAGGGAGCATGGGGCTACAAGTTACACCTTCCCCTACCTTTCATTTGAGTAAGGAGATATGGAATGCAAGATGTATTTTGGAATCAAATAGGCAATTTTAATTTGTAAGCTACATGACTCACCTTTTTAAACACTAAAAATGGTCCATAAAATCAAGTAGCTAGTTTATGGGAAGCTCATTTGAAAATGGTGTGTCAATGGTATGGTTGCAGCTTAAGGAACACAAGATCTCCAACCTCATATTCGATGTCACGCTGTTTGGAATATGTCACTTGTTTCATAAGGTTAGTTGCTCGTGCCAAATTAAGTTTGAGTTAAAATAGGATCTCATCTTGAGTTTTCATATTGCTATCAACCTCATCAACCAAAGTCAAGCCAATTTGATAGTGTGGGATAGTGGATGAAAGTCTTCCATAAACTGCTTGGAGAGGGGTTGCTCCCGAGGAGGTATGAAATGTAGTGTTGTACAAAAACTCCGCCCATGGGAGAAATTGGACCCAACGTTAAGGTTGATGATAGACAAAACATTAAAGATATTATTCAAGGCATCGATTTACTACCTCTGTTTGTCCGTCTGTTTGTGGTTCGTAAGCTGACGAGAACTTTAACTTAGTACCAAAAAGTCAGCATAATTCTTGCCAAAATTGTCTTGTAAACAATGGGTCTCTATATGTGATGATTGAATTTGGTATACCATGCAAATTAATGGTGCTATTCACAAAGAGAGCTACCACTGACTTGGTAGAGTAAGGATGTGCTAGAGCCATAAAGTGAGCATATTTTCTTAGTCAGACATTTTTGCCTTGGGATGAGGGAAACCCATTAATAAAGTTTATGGTAAGGTCTTCCCATATTTGCTTAAGTGGTGGTAGTGGTTGTAAAAGTCCTACGGGTGACAATGCCCTTTGATAATCCTCACAAGCTATCAAAAAAGTGCCAATAGTTTTATACATAAAAGGCCAATAAAATACCTAAAACAATCTTTTGAAGGTGTGAAGGACAACAGAATGGCCTCCCGTTGGTGTTGCACAAAACTCCCGTAGTAGTTGGTCCACAATTAGGGAAGTTAGGGGCACCACAATTCTATTTTCGAAAATCAAGAGTCCTTCCCACCACTTGTATAGTCCATTTGGGTGGTATTGTGTCTTTGGTGCGATGCTTTGAATGTAAGGATCATTGAGGTTTATTTTCCGCAATTTATCCCATATGTGGCTTTGCACCATAGAAATAGCAAGAGTGTGGGTGGCTACTGTTTTGTCTTCTCCCTAGGCTTTGGCTACACCTCCATATCGTGGGTCAGTGAACTTTATTTAGGGTGAAGGTCTACGAGACAATACATCTGCCACTATGTTCAGCTTCCCTGGATGATAGATAATATCATAATTATAACCAAGCAATTTAGCTACCCATTTTTGTTGCTATAGGGTGCCCACTTTTTGCTTGAAAAGGTATTTTAAACTCATTTAGTCCATCTTGATGAAAAACTTTTGGCCAATTAAGTAGGGTCTCTATAACCGGATGGCTTGTAAAATAGCTAACATCTCTTCGGCATATATTGACCATGATATCTTGGACTTCCTTAAAACTTCGATCATATAGGCAATGGGCTTAAATTCTTGAGTCAGTATGGCTCCTATCCCTCCTTCAGAAGCGTCCGTCTCTATGGTAAAGGGTAAAGGGTTGGGTAAAATTTGGCATGGCTAGGATTGGAGTTGTGGTCATTGCGTTCTTTAAAATCTCAAAGGCTTTACTTGCTTCCTCCGTCCACACAAATTTCTCTTTATTGAGAAAATGCGTGAGTGATCCTACTATGGTGCCATAGTCTCTGTCTCTATGGTAAAGGGTTGGGTAAAATTTGGCATGGCTAGGATTGGAGTTATGGTCAATGCATTCTTTAAAATCTCAAAGGTTTTACTTGCTTCCTCCATCCACACAAATTTCTCTTTTTTGAGAAAATGCATGAGTGATCCTGCTATGGTGCCATAGTCTTTGACAAATCTCCTATAGTACCCCGTGAGGTCGAGAAAACTACGAAGTTCAATCACCGTAGAAGGGGTTGGCTATTCAAGCATAGCTTGGATTTTGTCAGGGTCCACCTTCACTCCTTCACTTGATATCATATGGCCAAGGTAAAGTAACTCCTTGAGGCCAAAGGCACACTATTTGAGTTCCAAGTATAACTTGTGTTAGAGTAAAATGTGAAATGCTTTCTCAATATGACAAAGGTGATTTTCCCAAGTGGGACTATAGATCAATATATCATCAAAGAAATCCAAAGCAAACTTTCAGAGATAGGGCCGAAATACGTGGTTCATTAAGGCTTGAAAGGTAGATGGTGCATTACAAAGTCCGAAAGGCATCACCAAATACTCATAATGGTTGTTTTGAGTCCTAAATGTTGTTTTTTGGAACATCTTTATCACACATGCGAACTTGGTGGTAACTCGCTCGTAGATCCAATCTTGTAAAATAAGTAGCTCCATACAATTCATCCCTTATGTCCTCGATAGTAGGGATGGGGAAACAATATTTTATAGTGATGACATTAAAGGCTCCATAGTTAGTACAAAATGTCCATATGTTATCCTTCTTTTTGACAAGAAGCACCGGTGAAGAAAAGGGACTAGTACTCGGCCGGATTAACCCCATTTGTAGCATCTCACGAACTTGATGTTCAATTTCTTCTTTTTGGTAATAGGCATAGCGATAAGGCCTACTATTGATCGGCCTCGTTTCCTCTTTGAGATGGATATGGTGTTTAATTTCACGATGTGGAGGTAACTGTCGAGGCTCCTTAAATAATTCTCCAGAGGATACAAGTAGTTCTCAAAAGTTCGAGGCCACAGTTGTAAGTTCAAGGTCTTATTTAATTAATGGGCATAATAAAAAAGGTTGATTCCTTCCTAGCATGTTCTTGGTAGCTTACTCAAATGTGAAAGCCTATGGTTTCTGGTTCTTTAGGCATTTGATGACTCTAACTTGGCTACCCCATATGAAAATCATGATCAAGAGTTTTCAATCACATACCACCAATCCAAGAGTTTTCAACCACTGCATGCCAAGGATGGTGTCAATCCCTATTAATGATAAGGCGTAGAAGCCTAAGTTAAAGCTGGCATCTTGCATCCTTATTGGCACATCAAATTGAGAATTAAACTTCATGGGTGTTCTATTTTCCACCTTAACATTGAAGGCTTGGACATGTTTGGGTGTGAGTTTCAATCTGGCCACTACCTTATCTCCTAGGAAATTATAGGATGACCCACTGTCCACTAGGATTATCAACTCCTGACCTTCAATGTTGGCTTTCATCATTATGGTCTTGATTCCTGTGTACCCATTAAGAGTGTGCAAGGTAATCTCATCTGGTGTTTACAATTCTATCTTCGCTTCTCCATCAATGCCCTCTAATATGAGCAACTTAGCTTGCTAGCATTGATGTTTGGTGTGAACTTTTTGTCACAATTAAAGCATAACCCTAGCTTTCACTTGCGTTGCATCTCTTCCCATATTAGTTTCTTAACCGAGTCTTAAGAATTTTGTTCCAGTGTTCCTCCTAAGTTCCGTCCGCTCATCATAGGTCTTGTTGATTTCCTTCATAGCTTCAGTTGGTCATCCGTTACCTATCGACATTGATGGCTCGTTTGAGAGTTTGCGGCTCGAACATTTTCACATACACCACCAACTCTAGTTTGAGGCCTCCCATAAAAGCCTCAAGCAAGGCTTCTTCAGACCACCCATCCACCATATTCCCCAGTCTTACGAATTCTTCCTAGTAGTAGCTCAATGAGCCATTTTGTGGAAATTTTTTTAGTGCCTCATTATAATTAACTCCATCTGATGGACCAAAGTGAGTCAAGAATTCTTCTTCAAATATCCATTAGGTGATTTCTTGCTTGAGCTTCTTATATCTTCAGCTCAACTACTTCCACCATTAGTGGGCCTTCCTTCCATGTAATATCCTACGATGGACACCTTCTCACTTTCGGGCACCACCTATGCTCAAAATAATGAGTTGCTCAATCTAGCCACTTCGTGGTTTCATCTCCTGCATAAGTTGGAAAGTCTAACATAGGCTTTCGAGATTGACCGTGGGTTCGGCTTGATTCCCCTTCACCTTCCATAAGTAGATTATTAGTGTAACTTTGGTGATGGCTATCAGGTGTTTGAGATCCTCGCGAATTCACTAACTCAGAAATTATCTATATCTCCGCGAACATCTTCTCCATTCCCTCTTACATTTGGCTAAGACTAGCTTAAACATTGTTGACATTAGCTTCAAGGTTCTCGAGAACATTGTTTAAATAATTCAAAATAAAACAAATCCAACAGCTAATAATGACTTCAAGAAATGGAAAACAAGGGTTGTCACAATTTACTCCTCCATTAATAGTGATGCAATAATGAACTTGTCACTAAACTATTCTTTATTGACCAAGTCCCATGCACCACTAACCCATTTTGTTTTAATCTATAACCACCCCTAAAGAAGATGCCACTTCAAGTAGTTGCATAAAGACATTCTAGTCAAAATAGCATAGGTTGGGTTTGACCATGCGTTGGGATCTTTTTCGTGGCCCTTTTTGCTGATGTGGCAGCATATTAGTTAACTTACAGAGGTTGTCCCCGTTATCAAAGGAGCCTAATCGGTGTGAGCGAGCATTTGTGGGAAACGCAATTAGGTAAGAAAATGGCGTTTATGACAAGCCAATAGATCTTCAATTTTGTGATTATACAAATGAAAAGTCCAATCTGAAAGGGAAGTCACTTCTAGCTGCACTTATGTCTGATGCCAAGTTTGATGGAGCTTGTAGAATTTTTAAAACTGGCCTTAACGCGAAAGCAGTCGATCTTTGCTAGTCCATGTTTTACGGTTGGCTACTAGAGTCACCGTTAATCCATGCCCCAAACTCTAATGTGATTCACGCGAGGAAGAATGAAGGGAGTTTTTCTCTTTCGTTCGAATTTTGCAAAATTATAGAGAGAAAGAGAATCGAAAACTTCTTAGTTTCTTATGTATTTGTTTTCTTAAGAAAGACAATGCCACATAGCCAACTTCTTGTTCCTCCTTTTATATTAGGACAAAATAACTGACGAAAGTTATATATATATATGGATGTTCGTGTAACTGCCAACAACTTCCACTCATCCATATAAGCCACGAGTTACATCTTCTCTCTAAAATTTCATGTGTCATACTGAGAATGGGGCATGCGACCATTTAAAGAACTATTAGTGTTATATTAAGTCACCATCTAACTAACATGACACTTTCACGTAGTCATGATACCCCAAATCATCCAAAATATCACCAAATGCATACACTATCACTTTATGCTCATAGATATATCATATGATTATACACAAAGTATAATCTCCGAGGCTGATATGGTGATGAAGGAAAAGATTCTTCCTTAGACACTTATAATAATCCATCTTAGCTTAACTGCTTTCCTAATGTGCTCCGTTAGATTGTATACAACTTAGCCCTTGGAAAAAACACACTAAAGTAGCAACACCAAGCCTTGACTTCATATCATAGTTCTAAGTCGAAGGGTTTCATTCGATTACACATTAAAGTCTATGGGGTCATGCAGTGACAGAGAAAGGGATTTAACTGTCACTCCACAAGAAGGTCGTTATATAGCACACACAGTATGAAATATATGTCATAGCATAGCTCCCACTAAGTTAGCTATGTCACTTTTTTATGCCATGCAAATCATGAATCTATCTTTACTTAAAAACTAATCCGAGCCACTAAATTAACATACCTAATGCTAATATTGACACTCGAGAATTAGCTTTAAGGCTTCAATGTGAAATCTGAATCTTTCACATCCGACTCATCAGAGTCTCATCTTAGACTTACTAAGGTGACTATTTAAATATAAAAACTTATCATGCAGACTACATAAGTATAAAGATAACAAAATATTACATACACTCAATATTAATATTGTGAAGTCTCGTCCTACTGGCTACTGAAGTGTTAAGGCGTTTGCCTGTATGATAAGGTCAATCAGAAGCCTGGTGTGTGGTGACATTACAATGTTCCTTATCATGTAATTGCGTACTAATGAACATTTGAGAAATAAACTTTTATTAAACAAAAGCTTGTTATAATTAAAAACATGTCCATTATACAACAAGATATAACTCAATGAAAAACTAAACCCTACGCAAACCTAAACTCATCACATGAGCCTTAAACGAATCTCGGGGAATAGGTTTAGTTAAGGGATCACCTACCATCTTGTTAGTAGGTATATACTTTATGGCAACTTCTTTATTCTTTATGACGTCTCTTACAAAATGATAACGCCTTTTAATATGCTTAGATTTTCTATAAAACTTCAGATCTTTAGCAAACTGTATAACTGCAACATTGTCACGTAACATTTTCAACAGGATCATTAACCTTAGCAGTAAGATTAAGATCCTGAAGAAAACTTCTCATCCATATTGCCTCCTGAGCGGCAAGACAACAAGCAACGTATTCTACTTCTATTGTTGATAATGTTGTACAATCTTGCTTCTTACTGCACCAAGATATGGCTCCCCCTCCCAAGGTGAAAACATATCCTAAAGTTGACCTAGACTCATCTGAGCCACCAATCCAATCGACATCCGAATATCCCTTTAACCTTAAATCCCCACATTGATAGCAAAGGACTAGGTCTAAGTATCACAAAGGTAGCAAAAAATCCTTTTGACTACTTACCAATGGGCAAGTCCTATTTACTTTGGTAACGACTCACCAAACTAACTATAAAGTAAATGTCAAGCCATTTACACAACATAGCATACATTAAGCTTCCTATGGCGCTAGTATAGGGAACATTACTCAATTTTTCTTTTTCCTTATCTTTTTTAGGGCATTGATCAAGGCTTAAGGTAAAACCCTTTTTAACTGGAGTATCAAAGAGTTTGGAATAATGCATTCGAAAATGTTTCAAGATTTTATTAATATACGCTTCTTGACTGAAACAGAGAAGTTTCTTAGGACAATTTCTAGTTCTTTTCACACCTAGGACATACCTAACTTCACCCATGTCCTTCATATCAAAGATAAAGGACAACCACTCTTTATTGGATTTGAGCATCTCCATATTATTGTCAGCAAGTAATGTATCATCATCATACAAAATGAGAAACAAAATTTCACTTGTTGTTCTCTTGACATACACATAATGGTCTTCCGAAACCATGACTAAGACAAAAGAAGTAATGGCTTCATGGAATCTGAAATACCATGATCTGGAAGACTGTTTGAGACCATATATAGATCTTTTTAGATGACACACTTTACCTTCTTGACCTTTTGATACGAAACTAATAGGTTGATTCATATAAATCTCTTCTTCAAAGTTACCATTGAGGAAAGCAGTCTTTACATCCATTTGAAACAACTCTAAGTCCAAATGGGCAACCAGAGCCAGAAGTAAGCAAATATAGGCAAATCTCACCACAAGAGAAAATGTCTCTTCAGAGTCTATACCCTCTATTTGGGTATAGCCTTTTGTTACCAAACGACCTTGAACTTGTCGATCGTTCCATTTGCCTTACGTTTTATCTTGAAAACCCACTTGTTTCCAATTGACTTTCGTTGGACAGGAAGATCAACTAGTTCCCAAACCTAATTTCGTGTCATTGAGTCCATTTCATCCCTCATAGCATCCATCCACTCTATATGGTTAGGTGAATCAATAGCCTCTTGAAAAGAGGTTGGTTCTTTATTTCCAAAGGAGTACAAAGGAATATTTCCTCTTCAATTTGAAAATATCATCAAGGAATTCTTTCACGCTTGCTTCTTCGGAGTCTAGGATCTACATTTGTCTACCCTAATTCAGAATCTCTCCCTCTAGCTCTTGGAGATGTGGGGTCCTGATCATGTTGAGAACCACTCCCACTATCCCCTTGAGATGTGAGATTTTGAACATGTAGACTATCAACAGGTTCTTGGTTTAGAGATTGAAGATGAACCTCAATCTCGATCTAGTTCTCTTGGGCAGGAAAAGTCTCGGTGACTTAGCAAGTAACTAAATTCTCCCCCTCACTGAGAGTATCCTGTTATAACTCATACAAATC
This sequence comes from Erythroxylum pedicellare, assembly GCA_027563575.1. Classification (NCBI taxonomy): domain Eukaryota; kingdom Viridiplantae; phylum Streptophyta; class Magnoliopsida; order Malpighiales; family Erythroxylaceae; genus Erythroxylum; species Erythroxylum pedicellare. Next base: position 21,551,266 of record JAOQMP010000009.1, on the reverse strand, counting down.
TAGATCCTTTCTTTATTTCACCTATGCTTGGGAACTCATCCTCAAGAAACTCCACATTGTAGGAAGCAACTTCCATCATGCCACCATTCAGGTGCTCACTAAACATAACATACCCCTTTAGAATGTTTGGGGTATCTTATAAACACCATTTTAATGGCTCTTGGACCAAGTTTCCCATGTTTATAAGTTGGACTGTGTTCATAACCCGTCGAACCCCATAGGCGCAAATGATTTAAAGAGGGCTTTCTTCCATTCCATAACTCATATGGGGTGGTGGGTACACTTTTACTTGGCACTCGATTAAGAATATAAGTTTTCGTGAGCAACATATCTCCCCAAAAACTAATTGGAAGACGAGCATATGCCATTATTGACCTGACCATATCAAGCAATGTTCGATTCCTATGCTCCGCAACATTGTTTTGTTGTGAGTTCGAGGAATCTTTAGTTTTCTTGTTATACCATTTTTCTCACAAAATTCTTTGAATATATTAGATAGATATTCTTGACCATGATCGGTCTAAAGAGTTTTAACTCTTCTTTCCAATTGTGTCTCAACTTCAATCACAAAAGGTTTAAACACATCAAGCTCTTTACAAAGATGAACTAAAAGATACACATACCCATTGCGAGAATAGCCATATATTAAAGTGAGAAAATAGATAGCCTCATAACATGCCTTAACATTCATGGGTCCACAACAGAGTGAATAAGCTCTAAGGGTGGTTTAGACACCCTTGAAGCTTTACTAAAAGGTTTCACGGTTGCCTTACTAACTAAAAATGACTCACATTTAGGCAACCTAACCTTAGTGAGTCGTGCCTAACCTAAATGTGAGTCGGTCTAAAAGACCTTCTTTAGCTAGCCTACTCAATCTATCTTACCTAATGTAACCAAGTCCAACATGCCATTTAACATATTCAAAATCAGGATCAAAATATGAAACATAAACAAAAGATGAATTATCATAACATGCATCCAAATCAAGAATTAGAAAATCATTTTTCAATGTAGCATGGACAAAAATATTGCCATTATACATGATATCCAATCCATAATGACTAGAACTAAAAATGAATCCTGATTTCATTAAAGTTACAAGAGATACAAGGCAACATCACACCCTGGGTGCATAGAGAGCATCATGGAGAAGCAAAGTATTTCCTCCGCTTACCTTGAGCTGATATATCCCTACTCCTAGGACATCTTCTTCACTACCGTTTCCTAATACGACAGTTTGTGAATCCATCGAATACCAATGAAAGTCCACATAGTCAGCTCGACCCCAAACATGTGCTTGCTTGCTTCCGTATCTACAATCCAATTAGCAAGAGAATTAGTAACTAATGCATGAGAACAAACATATAACTCAGGAGTTATGGATAAGAAAGGTACCTTCTTAGGTTCAGGACAATCCCGAGCAAAATGACCTTTCTTTTTTCAATTATAGCACTTCACTCGTGCCATAATTTTCTCTCCTTAGACCTTAGCTTTTTCTTCTTGACAGTATGACCTTTTAATCCATTCCTTTAAGGAGGCCGAGAACTTTTTCTTTTACCTCGATTGGCACGGTTGCCCTTTGGTCCTTTACTTTTAGCAACAAGAGCCATATTGAAGGAGTCAGATGCTTTTAAGTGATCCTCCTCCATTTCGAGATGTCTAGTGATCTCTGAAAGGATTTTGACATTCTCATTATGTGTCAAAACAAGTTTCACACTCTTCTAATGCTCAGTATGATCTGGAAGAGCCCGAATCACATTCAGGACTTATTCCTCTTTAGAGATAGCCCGAATAGCTGCCTTAAGATCACGAACCATAGCACTCATGGTTCGTAAATGTTCACCCATAGTATGAGTCATATTAATCTCATAGTTCATCCACTTGAGGTGCAAAGCACGAAGCCTTATAGCAGATGTTTGACCAAAAGTGATCTTAAGTTTGTTCCACATGTCCTTAGTAGTGACATAATCCTCAAACTCTCCAATTAGATCGTCATGCAAAAAATACAACATAGTATAGCATGCCTTACGATCCTTTTTGGACCATCTTTGTCTTTTACTGAATGCGTAGTCATTATTATGGTCAAATGTTCAAGCAATTCTCGTTCATTTAGGAGATAATGAATTTTCCTTTGCCACATATCATAATTAGACCCATCTAATTTTTCAGTGGTGGATAAATCACCGGTCAAGATTTTAGTTGCCATATCTACCAGTATATATAAACATGACATGAGGCACAATTCCATTAA
>JAOQMP010000009.1:21537573-21548915 GCA_027563575.1 Erythroxylum pedicellare | reverse complement strand
AATCAACTAATTTAGATTCTAATAATATACATGTTTCCCATACATCTCCATGTATATGTATATTACTAATAAAAGAATCTTAGTACCTTATATATAATGCTCATACAAATAAAACCAAACTCTTTTGTTTTATTAATAATAAATATTTTCGTTACAGAAGTAACTGTAAGAAGATTAAGTTATATATAAATACACTTGCTTTCCAGGGAACTATATTTACATAACTCCAACAGGTACATGTCTTCCCTCAATCTAAAGAGTTGGTTAAAGAATCAAGTGTGGCTATTTTTTGGTTTTTAAAGCCTAAAAACTCCCTGTTTTTAATACATAAGATTGAATCCATTTAGACCACATAGATTGTTTTCACTTAGAATTCTTCAAATCCTCTTGGATCTAAGAAATCTGTTTTTACTGGCTATTGACTCTAGTCCTAACCCTCATTCCTCTCTCAGTTGACAGATTTTCTTCCAACTAATTTTGGCCATTACTTTCTCTCCATTCCCTTTTCCCTATAGAAATTGCTTCATCAATTTTTCTATTATTTTAATCAGCCCTTTTAAGAGAAAAACATATGAACACTAGCAAGTATTCATAGACATGATTACCAAATTTAGTAGTTGAATTTTCCCTCCATAGGATAGTGCTCTATTTGACCATGTCCCTAATCTTTTTTAGATCTTTTCAATTAAAGGAATGCATTCACAAAACCTAAGCATCCTTGATGAGATAGGAATCCCCAAGTTGAGGAGATGAGGGACTTTAATTTCCATCTACTGATTGAGATAAAGCATTTAAGAGGTGGGAAGCGCTTTTGGAGAGAATGAGAAAGCTCTTGTGATGATTCACACACAAATCCGAGATCTCCTTAAATAAGTTTAGAGTTCTCATCAGAAGAGTGACTAAGTGAACATTAGCCTTACTCAGGAGAATAAGGTCATCTGCAAAACATAAACTAGTTAGAGAAACTTTCTTACATTTGGAATGGAATCTGAATTTAGGATTTGTTGAAGTGTTGTGCTTCAGTAACTGAGTGAGAACCTCCATACAAATTAGGAATAGATAAGGGGATAGAGGATCCCCTTGCCTAAGACCTTTTTTGCCTCTAAACATCTCTATGGGACTCCCATTTACCATAATCCCATAGGAAGCAGTAGATATACATTCTTGAATCCATCTTATGAACCTTAGGGGAAAGTTCATTATCTCCATAGCTTTTAGTAGGAAACCCCAATTCACACTATCAAAAGCTTTCTGTAAGTCAATTTGAACAATGCAATTATGGGGACTTCTCTTTCGATTGTACCCTTTTAAAAGCTCCTGCACTATAAGGATCTTGTCCCCTATATCTCTATTAACCATAAATGCTCCTTGATTCTCACTAATGAGATATTTTAGAATCTCCTTCATCCTATTAGCTAAAATCTTAGCAATGATCTTGTAGAGGAAATTTGTATACAAAATAGGTCTGTAATCACTCCAAGTATCTAGGCTGGGATTTTTTGAGATCAAACAAAGAAAGGTCTTATTTATTTCTTTTAGTAGAACACCCTCTAGAAAAAATTAATGCACTGCCTCCTTGACTATCCCCCCCTAAACTACTCCAAGTTTTTTGGTAGAAAAACCATTTAAGCCATCTGGTCCTGGAGCTTTAAAACTATTCATGTTGAAAACAACCTTTTTTATTTCCTGATCAACAATAAGTCTTGTTAACCAAGCAACTTTATGATCAAGAGTTTTAGATGTTACCAATTGTCTGCGATCATAATCCATCTTTGACAAGGTAGCTTCTGAGCCTAGTAGTTTTTTATAGAATATCATTACTTCTTTAGCTAAGTCCTCTTGTCTGAAAACTTCCACACCAGTTTCAGTTTTAATAGAGGAGATTATGTTGGCATTTTTTCGGGCTAACGTAGAATTGAAGAAGAACGTAGTATATGTATCTCCATCTTTTATACAATTAATTCTTGCTCTCTGCTTCAATAAAAAACTTTGGTTATCCACCACTTCCAAGTAATTCTTCAGAGCTTCCTTCTCTATTGTAGCTAGAGCACCATCCACTGGATTTTCGGCCAGTGATTTTTGAATAGAGGAAAGTTTATCTCTATTTTTTCAATCTCTTTAGAAAGATTCAGACCTCTCTCACTATTAAGAATCTTCAGCTCCTGTTTTATAGCCTTGAGCTTTTGGATGCATATATACTGCTTATTTCCGTAGTAACCATACTCTAAACCGTTCTTTATTTCTTTTTGAAATCCTTCCATGTTAACTAGAAAGTTGTTAAATCTAAAAGGATGCTGGACTCTAGAGGTTATGAACAAGTTATCAATCTTTATAGGAGTATGGTCAGAGATGCCAGGATCCAGGAATTTTGCAGTGCTTCTTGAAAAAGTGTGCAACCATTCCACATTTACCAAAGCCCTATCCAATTTTTTCTGATATGTCAAATAGAACTTTTCTTATTAGTCCAAGTAAACTTATCACCTTCTGCTTTTAGATATATAAGTTCCACCTCCTACATACAATCAAACAAATTAGAGGAATAGTTGAGTAGATTGCAATTACCTTCAGCCTTAAATCTAAACAATGTGGTATTAAGATCTCCACACACCACGCAAAGGGCATTTACTGAATTCTTAATCCTTCTTAGGTTATTTCAGAGGTCTAATCTTTGGAACACAGTGTTGAATCTATAGACAAAGGTAGCTAAGACCTAAAAATTTTCCATTATAAAATGAATCTTAGTGTGTATATGTTGCTGCCTTGATTCTAGAACCTCCATTTTCAAAAACTCACCATCATAATCCTTCCATAGACATGAATTTGATGGTTAGTAATGAACTGCCAGTTGCTACCTAGACAAACCAATTTATTCATATTCACTTCCCTGATTTTAGTTGTCAGCATACAAAAAACCCTAGACTTTTCTTTTAGGACAAAAACCCTTAAAGCATTAAGCTTTAAGGGATTATTTATTCCTCGCACATTCCATACAATCAAAGTAATAGGCAGTTTGTTTTCCCCTTGGAGCTTTTCCTATTTCTCCTAATACTTTTTCGAGAGGTGACCTGATCAAACTGCTCCTCTTGATTACTATCATTTTGCAAAGCAAAGACAATATATCTTGCCCCCTTGGAGCCTTGCATTCACAACATCTAAGTCATACAGTGTTACATCATGAAGGACAAAAACCCATAGACAAATTGGACCATTGTATTAAGACAAGTTAGAAAACATAACTTCATTATAGAATACTGATATTACAAACATGTCAAATTGGTTTTCTTAACTAGTATGAGCTTCGCATCCCTACATATACGAAGGTTATTTACATCCAAATAAAGTTATACAAATATTAGTTCCAGTATGAGCTTCGCATCCTTGCATATGCAAAGGTTATTTATACCAAAACAAACCTATAAAAACATTGTTCGGACCATAATTCTTTGAAATAGTGAAGCAAAGATGCCAACAGAGTTCTCAAATTTCTATGCTATTAGTGCAAATATTGAAATTAATTATATTAAGGTATGGAAATAATAAGACTATTGATTATCCCATATTACAAAAGGCATACAAATAACCTTCAAGCTTCTCACCATAGATAATATGCCATATCTATATGATCCAAAAGAGGTGTGAGGCTATAAGCACAAAATTATAAATGAAATACCTGAACTATCTCCCTTTTTTTGTGGACATCTCCCTTAAGAAGGGGGACATATTCTTCTGCTTCAAGGTCAAATTTTGTGGCAAAAGCATCACTTATACCTACCATTTTGACTGCTCCACTATTTACTTCTATGTATATAACATCTCTGACTGCGACCTGGATGAAACTTTACAAATATATCAAGTTAAGCCTATGTTAAATTCATTACCATAAGGATAACAAAAGCCTACTCATCGAAAAGCCTAAGAGAGAACCGAATTACCTAATCTGAAAAAACCAATGCAAACTAGAAAACCTAGGACCTAATGCACAAGCCTAGCTGGGACACTCCCGAGACCTTAATTGCAACAAGACGGCAGGTCAACTCTAAACCCCATGTTCAATTGTGAAACTTAATTAGGTTCGATCTGATTCAACTCTTTAAACAATTTCTTACATATTTTCATATTAATTTAACAATAAAGCCAACATTGGCATGGCTCAACTTTAAAACTATAAAGCTCATACTGGGATAACCTCCATATCACATTTCACAACATTGAAATTATTAATTCCCTCACACAAATTTAAACAAAAATAATAACATATAAATAATGCATAAATATTAAGCATTCATATGCAAAAAGATTGAGGACCTTACCTTCTCCTTAATTAAGGTATCATATATAGTAGGGTCCAACTTCAGTTGAATAGTTCCTTTCATAATTTTTAATCCAATAATGACATGGTTAATGCTTTTACCATAGCCCCCTGTCATGCTTTATGTCTCTTCTAGGGAGAGTTTTGTAATTTGAAACAATTATTAAATAAATGTCAACATAAATAATAAAGTCTGGGATAGCTCTAAGAAGATGGGTTAATAAGCTCTTTGTAAAAGACTATATTGAAGTTGAGTTGCCTCTCCTTCATAGACCTCTTTATTTTCCTTTATACGTAGACTAATTGCCCTTCTAAAATTTTCCTTTAAAACCTCAATTTTCTTCACCTCTGAAGAGTATACTTCTGATCCAACCAATGGATAAAAAGGAACCTGCAAGATCAAAAGGCCCAAAAAGATATATAATTATATATGTAATCAAAAGCTAATAGCCATAAATTGCATTAAAAAGATATGCAACAATGTGTAAGGGAATTTCATGCAAGGAGTTATATTATTATTGAGAAATGGATGTGCCTTGCTCCCAAGTTCTTGAGATATCCCCAAGGCTATAGCTATCTTCCCAGTATTGGGAGGTCCAGCCATTAAAAGAGCCCGACCAGCCATCCTTTTCTGGTTTATCATATCAACTACTAGTCCAGCTACTTCTTTAGCCTTAACCTCCCCAACAAATCCAAAAGCCAAAGGTATTGCAACCACTAAACTAGAACCAAAAAGAGCTATGTTAGAGGAGTCCAAAGAATAAGAAGCAACCAAAGGCCTGAGTAACTAGATATGTGACTCCACAACTTAGTGGATAAAGTATCATAACGAGGGCTGGAGGACCTAACAGTTTATTGCTTATTTTTTCTTTCACATTACTTGAAAAATAGCTAAGAAGTAATCAACATTTCTCTAGTATGACAATCCTAAATGACTTCATATGTTAAGTTTCAGTCTCCATCAGAACCAAACCACTCAACCCAATATCAAAATGAAGTGATAAATATATGAAATTAGAAAAGATAAAATTGAATTGGGTGCTTTACAGAACCTTACAGGAAAAAGTGAAGTGGTGTTACCTCAAGGCCAAGGCCTTTGATGTGGGTGTGAGTGGCAATTCTTTGCTTCTTGGCTGTTGACTGTACCTCCTCTATCTTCATTATTTTCTACTTTTTTTAATTTAAATATATGTCAACTCCAAGCTAATACACCAAACCACACCAAGTAGCAACCAAAAGTTCACGAGAGAGAAAGAGAGCAAATGTGCGACCGAGCCAGGCGAGCACGATGAAACAGTACGCTAGTCAGACACTGAGAAGAATGGATAACCTTTTGAAGCTTGAGGGTTTAAGGAAACTCGGAAGGCGACAAATCGACCGTGTAAGCTGACTTGCTCTATTCACTGAAAAAGAAATAGGAAGGGGAAAGAAGAACAATAGTATACAAGAAAAGCAGTTATTATATATAGGCGGGAAGTTTTTTTAAGACTTGGAACCGAGGTAAACCTGATCTGAGAGAAGAAGATAGTAAGCAGATGAAAAAGAGGTAGAGCAGGAAGAAACCAACAGAATAGTCGCACTTACAAGTTTGGTTGAGGAACGAGTCGTCGTCGCCACTGGAAAAACCAACCCTAATGGGGGAAGAGGACGAGTAGCGGGATGAAGAGTAACGGAGAATAAGCTTCAGCAAACAAACGGTGTCGAGTAGTAAGAGTAGGGATCCAAAAACGAAGTCGTTTCTTTTGTGCTAAGAGTATGGTTTCTATTCGTAGACCATAAGCTGTTGAACACTTTCTTTACTCTCTTTCAATATATTACTTAATTTAATTTTTTCAAAAGAAAAAAAAAAACCAACTCTATGGGGGAAGGTACCATAGCTTGGAAAGGCCTTTGTTCTGAGGACACCAACCATTTAACAATGAGTATTTGTTAGCCCTATTGCATAGTGCAAGTAACCTGTTTCATGACTTTTGGCAGTCGAATGCCTTACGAAGTCTGTCTCCACTTGCATAGGGTACAATTATAATATATTCGTTGATTACAGTTTGCCCTACAAGAGTAATTTTATACTTATGTGAAATAGTAACTTAACTACTATACTTTATAATTATTAGTTGCTAGTGCAGATAGAGAGCTTGGAATTTGGTTTCAACAATTATGGATTCCAACACTTTATTTGTAGCTTTCCCACATTTTTGTACTTTGTAGCTATTGAACATATAGCTGTCTATCAATATTCGAGGAACAGTGTTCCGAGAGAGGCCAAATTAGATGGTACTTCAGTAAATCCATGAGATGATGACTTCGTAGGTTAGCAGAAACTAGCAGATGGTCACACCTCTCTGGTAATTTTGAAACGTATGATGCCCGGTCATTTTTTTGAGAATTAAAGAGTATTTATATATAGGTTTTGTTACGAATGGTTAAGATGTATAAGTAAATATTGTTAAAGTTACAATTTGGAGGGTAAAATTAGATGTAAGATAGAATTTTGTAAAAGAAAAGAGAAAAAATATGATAGGTGAATATTTAAATAAGATTAATAAAATTGGAAAGGAAAAATTGAGAATCCAAACACATAAAGTAAAATTTGTTATAACATTTTAGTAAAGAATATAATAACTACAAAATTTGATATGAATTAAAATAAATCAATGAAAATTTTAAAAAAATTGACCAATAATTATGTGAATTAAAAAGAAACTAAGGACATATCTATGTGATAAAGATTTAGAATGGTGAGTAATATCAACCCCTTAGCTAGGAGTTACTCGGGATTCTCTGCCATATGTTTGCGATATCTCACCATGTTAATGCAAAAATCCAGTTGTGAAAATCAATACGACATCTATTTACATCTACACGCCTCTATAAAATGGAGTTTTAAAATTTTAGTATGAACCTTTCTGTAATGATGCTTCGGTGCTGGAATGGTAAATTTTTAAATTTTGATGTAAGATTATCTAACTTTTTAATTCTATTTTTGGACCTTTGTAAATCGTAATTAACCTTTCGGCTCACCCAAAATTTCTGTGGCAAAATCAAGAATGGCCTATGTCCTACAATGTTTAGTTTATTATATTATCAAATCATATTTCTATAACTACAGTTGGAATTCCTAAAAAAACCGTATATCAAAATACAAAGACTTGAGCTCATACTAGGTAAAAAGCTCTTCATAAGTCAACAGTAGGATTCCTTTACCCTACTTCTGATCATATTGCTCTCATATGTATCCAGTCTGCTAATAATTGCAGACCACATTTCTGTAACAATGTATATGAGAAATTTTGAATCAATTGAAGAATTCAAACAAGATTCCTATATAACTGAAACTAGTCAGGACAGAAATAAGCAAAACCTTATCAAGTTACTCCTCACGTCTATGTATATCACCTTGGCTCTATCTTCATATGATCCATCCACTAAAACAAGTTAATTATAAAACAAATTACACATTTCTTCCCTTTATGTATAAACTTAAATGAAGGCAAATGTGTGGGCGGTATCTTTTGAGTAGTGATGAACTGCGGAAATGATCAAGTAATTCAATTTCATCCAGATGGGACCTCTCCAATAGGGAGGGTCATGTTTCTGTTGCATTTCATATACAAGGAACTATAGCCCACACAGACTTATTAATATAATAAATCTCTAATGCAATGCCAGATGCTAACACAAGAAGCTAACACATCATCACCTAGTTTTGGCAAGTGAACGCAATCTATATTTCGTCCATAAAATGCACCTGTTTGGGATGAAGTCATGTTGTTTATCTAGAATATATGAGTCATACATGAATTTGTAAATAGTTAGAAATCAATGCTCTTCCTACTCAAAATAGAGACAAACACAATAACAGAGGCACTATATGCAATTGAAAAATGTTTTGAAGACAGAGCAGTTGTAGAAACAAAGTTACAAAGACAATACATCAAATTAAGGTTTATCTTAAAAAATACTCTATGTAACAAACCAATGGAATGATCTTTACTATAAAGGGGAAAAGGTTGGTATAACTAATATGAGAAACAAGTCTTAATTATGGTCTTTCTAACACCTCCCATAACATTTCTCGGGTTGAGTACAAGCCTCCTGTATGTGTTTCTTTCCAACTTAACCATACTTGATAGTTCAAACCAACATTTAGCATAAGAGAGAAAAATTCAATGACAAGGTCTTATTGATCACAACTTTACATAGAAGTTATGCTCTTAGTAGGTGAACCCCATTTATCAAGAAATGGTAGGACATTCTAAACATTAAACAAACAACTTTAAAATCTGCTCAAGATACTAACAACATATTAAGTCAATCTTGGTTCAGGAGCTAACTATCCAAGCGATACTTTATGTGCATCAATACAGATAAGAAAATATTAATAGAGCTAAATTAGTGTAACAAGATTTCAACACAAGTAAAGCATACGTAAAATCAATTGAAGTTATATTTTAAAAAAACAAATAGATGCCATATAATCCTGACATCTAATTAATTTGAGGGTTCCAATTCGAAGCAGAGAGACAATGAACTATAGGCCTACCTTTTCTGTGTGGCTAGCAAAATCAAAATAAACTCCATTTGTAGCATCAAGATGCATCTAGTAAAATTTGAGGTGTGTATTAGAAATGGATAATCATAAGCGTAGAAATAATTGTTCGACTTAATGCAAGAGACTCATCAATGTGTTACTTCTAACTATATGCTACACTAATCAAATAACATTAGGGATATCCAAGAAATGAGATGCGACTTGCTACAACATGCTTAAAAACTGAATAACCTGATTTAGGATTTCAAAGTTTGCGAGTATCTTAGCTGTCAAACCGTAAAAATGCATCAATGAAGATTGTTAAGGATCATCAAGCAAAAATTGATTATATGTAACATACCTGGATTCTTTTCTTACCTTCTCAAATTTTCTTTCTTCCATTACTAACCGCGATATTGAATGCGTGCAATTTGCAGCAAGAAGCATCTAGAACCTAAGATCAACATAACTATCTTCCTCATTTAGATGTGAAGCACGTGGACAGTCATCCATCCCTGAAGGAGAATGTCTAGCAATGAAAGAAACAATGTAGGCATCATTAAGGTTTCTTCATTAAAGGAAAGCAAATTCAGAAAATCTTCATGGAATCAATAATTAAGATATGACTGTGGCCATCAATTGTCTGAAGTTAGTTGCATATACCTCAAAAGGAAAAAATTGTGAAAATAAGAATAGTTTAAGGTTATTGCCATGAAAACAAAGACAACAAAAAAGGATGAAAAAAAAAACCTTAGGATTTAGTCACGAGTTTTCATATTGTCTCCGCCATACTAGAAACAGGCATTCGTTTCCTTTCCTAGTTCATGGAAATGATAATGAGAAATAAGACAAGGCAATAGGCTAGTCAAGCCTCCACAAATACATCATTTCAGAAAAGGATACATTAAAGTATATGCCAGTTGTGGTTAACACATGTCCATATGCAACCTCTAGCAAGCATGAATATTAACACAAGCATCTCATGGCTTGAATATCTCCTGAGACTATATTTTCTGAAAGTAGAGAAATGTGAAAACAATAGAATACCTAACTATTTAGTATTAAACCACTATAATCAAGCTTGAAGATGAACAAAAGCCTCATCTAAGAAGGAAATGATATCATTTCTTTCAGAAGGAGTGAACTTGTTTTTCTCTACTCTGTCGATTAAATATGGAAGATTAGGAGTTTCATATCATATTCCTGATGAGCATGTTACTCAAATGCTTTATATGGAAGCTATGTAACAAAGAACTAGCAGTGATTGGCTTATCCATTAGAAATGTCATAATGAATAATGAATGGACTCAAATATTGCAAGCAATTATATGTAGCATACTTAGGAGCACCATAACCCAGAAGATATAAAGAATAAGGTCACTTTGTGGGTAGTTTTGGACATAGGATTACAACATTTCATGCATTAACAAAGCTTTTATTGGTCCTTTGGATTCATAATCTTGCTCTTTGGAAATAACTAGGGTATATTTTGGGTCAGTTTAGACTTCATTATTTCTCCTACAAGATTTTTGTTTTAACATCATTAAACTTTTCAAAATTCAATCCCGAAATAAAATGATCAATAAAATAAGTGAAAGTAAATCATACCATGGATAGCCAAAAACAATGTTAGGGGATTCCTATTAGTTAGATGTTGTAGAACAAATTCCTCCGGAATCTTACTGTAGTTACATCAGCAAGGTTTTTATGACAAATATATAACCAAATACAGTTTTAATTATGAAAAGAAGAGAGAAGTATTCTTGCACAACCTTACAACTTCAACACCTAAAATTTGCTCACATGGAATATGACCGCGTTCCATTACGTTAGTGAAAATAAAATAACTAGACCTACTACTATAGCAGTGGTGAGTCTAGGTCGATCACACAGAGAGTGTGTGTAAAGTTTATGAAATGAAATTAATCGATGTTTAGGAAAAAGGGTTGGATTTTGGAATAAGAAAATAAAATAAAACTAATCTAATGAAAACCAATTAAAGAAAATGTGCGAAAAAATGATAAAAGTGGGGAATTTAGTAAGAATCCGGTTCTTTGGTTCAATCTCGACCTAATTAAGCGTAATTCATTGACTTGTTATTCTCAAACCTCTCCTAGCAACTATTAATCATGAGTTAATAATTAACCTGAGTTTTTCTTTAGGTAGTTCTTAATCAAGATATTATCGTTAATTAAACCTAACCACTGAATAACCTAAGATACAATATCTAGATTTAATTAGGCAGTAGCATTACAAATTAAGAAAACTGATTAATTAAAGCAACAATCACATACAATGCGTCATTTAACCTAGGTCTTGTTATCCCTAATAATTATGAATCATTAGTGGCTACACATGAATTTCAACATTACAATTACGGATTATATTGAAATTCTAGCAATGAGTTTGTAATTAAATGATTCAATGAACACATTATAATCATCTTTTCACAATACACAATAGGTTCATACACAAATAAATGAACAATAATGCAATTCCGAT
>JAOQMP010000009.1:21506477-21518405 GCA_027563575.1 Erythroxylum pedicellare | reverse complement strand
CCAAATGGGTCGTGAAGGGTTACAAGAGGACTCAAGAGCTTGGGTTACGCTTAGCACTCATCGGATGCCATGTGTACACTCCAGTGCCTGCCTATTTGCACTTAGCGATCAAGTTTCAACTAATTTTGTGGGTCACTATTAACAGAATATATTTTACATTATTGAGAAAGAAAAAAATTGATCTCTAATGGATAAAATTCACATAACATCTCGCAGAAAAGAACCAATGGAAGAGCAAAAGCAACCGCTGAGTAGGAGAAGCCGAATTCTTTATCTGACTCACGCCACCATGAGACGGTCCACTCCTACATCATTCATAGTGCTCCACGCATGCATATACTGCTCTCAAAGTTCTCATCATCCACCACGTGTCGCATAAAATTATCCAACGTCGTACGTACCAAAAGCAAGACAGGATCGTTAGTGGCTGCCACGTACACTTGGGTCGCAACACGCGGCAGATAAATGATGAATCAGATGTAGATTTTGTCGGTCCAGATGATAAGGCATCGTGTACGATACGCACCATGATGATAGAAAAACAAATCACCAAGTCCTGATCCGTTTGCTAGCCTAGTCCTGTGTTCGTCTGACCAAACTTGTCCCCGTCTAAAAAATATCTCTTTGTGTTTTTTTTTTATTATTTTTAGTTAATTAGTTATGAATAAGTGATGATAGAATAAAATGAAATATTATTTTATTATTTAAAAAAGTTTATAATTAAATAAAATAATATAAAGAAAATTTTAAACATTATATTTCATTTTATTATGAACAATAACTTTTAATTTGGTTGGTGTAGAATGAAATCTACTACTATATTATATTATAAATTCTTCTTTTAATGTCTTTTTATTTATCCTAAATAATAATTATTTAATTTAGTTTTTCAAGTTCTTCGTATACTTAAAATCTGAAGTTTAAATAATGTGATTGTAAATAATGTCACCTTATGCCAAAATTAAACTGTCATGCCTATGCCTACTACGGCTACAATACTTTGAACCCTAAAAATAAAGAAAATTAACCAAAAAAGATGCGTGGTAATGGTGTCAGATATTTTTGGGCAAGATATTTAGCAAATGTCTGACAGAAAGGACACGTGGCCTCTTACACCCCACTTTGATATCCAACTTTTGACGTTATTCCTCGATTCTTCATCAAATGTATCCTCCAGTCAGATATTACCACGCGTCCTAGGTGATCTCCATCATGACATGTGTACTGCCCACTCAACACTAAATTGGCCATTGTCCATTGGACGCATGTCCTTCCTCTGAGCTCCGGAGCCGAAGATATAAGCAGCCGCGTAAAGACTCTCTGCAATTGTTCCAATGAGCACGCACAACAGACTCGCAACTTACCCACCATATCGGAGACCAAACTCCGGTGAGTTTGGGATACTTAACGAGCGAGTTCTTCTCCTGGTTTTTGACTACTTGAAATGGGACCTCCACACACTCTGCGTTATCGCTTCCGTCAACCGCAAGCTTCGTGCCACTGCTAAAAGGTTACTCTGGCGCGAGCTGTGCTCGATTCGAGCCCCGAGAATGCTATCCGCATTGATGCACAACGAGGTCAGCGCTCGATTAGACGATTTCTGGCGGGCACTCGCAAAGCTGATGTTCTTCTGCTGCGGTTGCGAGTCGACTCGGAACTTCAAGGCGTGTAAGGTGCCTGGCCATTTCGTGGAAGCATCGCGATTCTCAAAGACTTCAGGCCAGAGGTTTTTGGTAAAGAGGTGTCAGGGCGATTTGTTGTACATGAGCGACCCGTGCGAGCACAGCGTGGCGAATCACGAGGACGATGTGGGGGTTTATAGAGGAGTTTTCAAGGGATTTATGAGATCAAGGACCCGAGCGTGTCTAATTAGACGGAATGTGAAGTTGGAGGAGAGCCTGTTTTGTCCTTATTGTGCGGCCCGCGTGTGGAGCATGACCAGGGCTCGGCTCGTTCCTAAGAGTGCGGCACGGCAGCTTGGGTCACGTGACGAGGGGTTGGAGTATTTTGTGTGTGTAAATGGGCACTTACATGGATCCTGTTGGCTCACGCCTTTGTCGTCCGATGAAGATCACGATGATAGTGGTAGCGCTTAGTTTTAGGACCGACGGTGAAAATAGTCATACGGCGGTAAGTGACAGCACGGATTTTTGACACGCTGATCATATAGGATCTTAAAATTCTGATGTTGTAATTCTGAATTTTTGACATGCCCCAGGTGTGAAAGGTGAATCTTACCATGACCTCAATTGGGTGTGAATATAATTGGGCGGTGCGGTGCGGTGCGGTGCGGTGCAGTTTTGAAGATTAGTGCATGAAAACTTTAAATCTATCGAAGATTTGGTTTCTGTCGACATCATGTGCTTGTGTTGGCTCTTCCTGAGACATGCCATGGCTTATCTTTTCTTCTAAATAATTAGATGTGCAAAAGGGCAAGCAATCAGCGGTGTTCTTCCTCTGTTGGCACTTTGATCAAATATCTGATTTGTTATTTTGAGTAGATACATACAATCGCACATCTTAAATTTTATTTTTTTAAAAATCATATTTGACAACTTATGAAGTGGGAATCTTTTACAAGGCCTTGTCGGAGGATATTGTATCAAGCGAAGACATGATTACAAGTTAAAGCTTTGATATTCACAACGTTCTATCGACAATGCCTAGGCCACTAGGCCTCAGCCTCACCGATAAACGCCTCCAGTCCACTTCAAGATTGATGCCATTTAATAACAAAGGACGTGGAGCCAATTTTGGTGTCCTTCCCATTCCCATAGCAATTACAGCCAAAAACCGGCTAAAGTGACAACCAATTTCTTCCTAATAATACCTAAGCAGAAGAAAGGCATGTCGATTGCGTTTGTTTTTATCCTAATCAACAATAAGTCGTCTCCCGTTTTAACCTGAAAAAACTTGGCATTCCTAAAACCTAATCATTGTATAACTTACAATTACCAACGGTTTCGAAAATTCGTTGTCGTTTAATGATTCCGCGTGACTTCAACGACATCCCTCTCGCCCTTGCCGCCATATTTCATAAGGCTCTGTCTCTTTCTTTTCTTTTCTTTTCTTTTTTTTCTATTGAAAACCAACTTCTGATAAAAAGGAGAGTGGATCTTTTTCAGTTTGTGACGTACATGTGATTGCGTTCAACTTCATTGTTTTCTTTCTGGGTCTCCTCCGTTTCATTTTCTCTGTTCGATTTCGCCCGACAAGTTTCACATTGTGAGGTAACGTCCTGTTTTATCGTCTCATGAATGTTTCCTGAGAGAGTTGAGAATAATGTGAGTGCTCTGGGTTCGTCAAGAGTCTTTTTCTTGTTTCTGAGAAGGAAGAAGGCGCGTGGCGTGGCATGAGAACGGTATTTTTTTATTCGAGATTTCCCAGGCACCGAAGATCCAAGGAATTTGGAAGCAATGTTGATTTTTTCCAGACACATTTTTCTTTATGCTTCTACGTTCTGATTGGTTTAAAGTTATAGAACACCTCGAGTTGCTGTAAAAATTCATTGTTTCGATCCACTTAATCTTGAATTCTGATGGAAAATCAATTGGAAAGAAAAAGAATTGACTTTTCGTGTCATTTCCTATAAATATGGTTATCTTCATCAATGATTTTCACGTTGTTTACCTCGGACGTATCGAATTCTTATTCTTGTACATTTACATGTCGATTGCAGGTTGTCGTAAATCTGCAGGGGGAAAAATGGCTAACCTTCAAGATATTGGTTATTCAGCGGCCATTAACCTTCTCTCAGCCCTTGCTTTTCTCATAGCATTCGCTATGTTAAGGCTTCAGCCTATTAATGACAGAGTTTACTTTCCCAAATGGTATCTTAAAGGAATAAGATCGAGCCCAACACGTGCTAAAGCTTTGGTCAGCAAATTTGTTAACTTGGATTACAGAACGTATTGCAAGTTTTGGAATTGGATGCCTGCAGCACTCAAAATGCCAGAACCTGAGCTTATAGACCATGCTGGGCTTGATTCTGTAGTCTATATAAGGATTTACTTATTGGGGTACGCATTGTACATAGGACTCTGTTCTGAAACTTGTTAGTGATTAAATCATCCTGAATTTTTCATCGAGTTATGAGACCTTAGCATTCTAGCATATTTTTCGATTGATCTCTGAAACTTTTTCTGCATCATATATTTCTGCAATGGGTCATGTAAACAGCAGTTTGAATAGAACGCAGGCTATCACGTTAACATCGGATGATCACTTCATTAAGCTGTTTATCTTAGGTGGATGATATAAACTGATACCTTACTTGCAGTGTGAAAATATTTGTCCCGATAACAATTCTTGCATTTGGTGTCTTGGTGCCTGTGAACTGGACTGGTGGGACATTGGAGCATATGAAGGATTTGACGTTCAGTGATGTTGACAAACTATCAATATCAAACATCCCATCTGAATCCCCGAGGTGAGAAACTTCACAAAAGCCGCTATATTTTTATCTTCCGTTTCCTTATACTTGCTCAAGTGTCCCTTTGTAACGGATACGGTATTCGCCATGTTTAGATATGAGAACTTCCTTTTTCACCATGGAGGTTAGGAAAGAGAATTGAGTATATTAAAAAGAAAAGACCAATTTAAGTCGCACAATATCAGAATATACAGATTGAAGTTTCTGTTCGATCAGTGAAAATATCAGAACCAAGAGTGCTAATAAGGCATAAATTTGTATGAAAAATGGAATTGTGATTACTGATTATGTAGAATTGGCTACTGAAAAAATAAATCCTGGATGCAGCTCCTGCTTCTTTGTCAAGCCATATCACATCCTGATGACTGACAGAATTAGAAAGCCATTTAATTGTGGTTTAGTTGGTCCTTGCATTGCTTAGATTTTATGAGTTTGATGTTTAAGTGTTTCTGTATAACTCTAAATCTTTCACATAGGAATTCAACCGTGCTCGAGTTATTGTAACTGTTACTTTTCTTTTCAAGGTTTTGGACACACGTGGGGATGTCATTTGTATTCACGTTTTGGACATTTTATGTGGTTTACAAGGAGTACAAGACTATAGCAACCATGAGGTTGCGATTTTTGGCATCAGAAAGCCGGCGTCCTGATCAATTTACAGTGAGTTAATGTCATCTAATACAACCCCTCCCCTTCTTCAAACACTATCTTCACATGATGCTTATATTGTACAACTATTGCTTCAGAGATTTTTGTTTTTTGTGAAAATTTTCTATTCTGTTCAGCAATATGAGAAACTTTCTTGATTGAAAGATTTTTTTGGACCCCTATTTCGTTAATTGACTTTTGTCCAAGAGAACTAGCCTTTTTCATGTACTTAGTCATATGTGTTGGATGGTTTCAATCGGCATTTGAATTTCCAGATAATGGAACGTGCTATGTTAAGTTTAATGTGTAGATCAAGCATACATGTTACTGGGGATGAAATTGGAAGGAACAGATTGATGATTAAATATTGCATATCCGGGAAGAACAGAGACTTGTTAAGTATTTCATTTCTTGTAGCTTCTATAAATTCGTATTATCTTTATCTACCCTTTGAAGTAGGCTGGATGTTTCCAATACGAAATAGGAATATGTTTAAACGTAGTCACTTTATTTTCCACCTAGATTACATCCATAGTGCCTGAACTTGAAGCTTCAGACAATTACTTGATGCCTGTGAGAGTATTCGTCACTTTGTTGGTGGCTTGGTTAATTCTTATATGAACCTTATGTTGCTGGCATTGGATTAATTTTCAACATTTTTCTTAGGTTCTTGTCAGGAATGTTCCGCCAGATCCTGATGAATCTGTTAGCGAACACGTCGAACATTTCTTTTTTGTGAACCATCCCAATCACTATCTCACTCACCAGGTAAGATTATGTAACTAAGTAGCTTAAGCTCGATAAAATTTTGTCAAAGAAAATATGTCTTGCATTTAATGTTCTTTGACATTGATATTTTAGGTAGTCCATAATGCAAATAAGCTTGCAAGCTTAGTAGCAAAGAAAAAGAGCTTGAGGAACTGGTTGACCTATTACCAGAATAAATATCAGAGAAATCCTTCGACCAAGCCAATGACAAAGGTATCGTTCTTATTAAGCTACCGATTTTTGTGTCTATGAACTCTGCATTTTCATTTCGGTAAGACCCTCAATCTAGATTCTTAACTGGATACTTTCTTTCTGGTATCGTCAACCTACACCTATCACTCTGTAGACAGGTTTTTTTGGTCTCTGGGGAACGAGAGTGGATGCAATTGACTGGTATTTGTCTGAGATTGAGAAGTTGAGCAAAGAAGTAAGTTTTTTTGAAGCCAAGACCATCTTGATATGTTATTTCCTCCTCGTCAAGATGCTTCTTTGCATAGATAGCCTTAATATTTCCTTTGCGTTTTCATATACTGTTGCTGGTGTTACTTTTAAGTTACAGTCCGTATTATGAGAATGGGAAGATGAGTTGCCAAACTGTGCACCTGTTTCGAAAGATTAACAATGCTTGTATTGCATTGACTGTTCTTTGAGCGAAGATGCATATTATTTGATGTTTTATTTGTACCGATTTCAATCTGATGGCCCTGATTTTCTTTACAGATTTAGTTAGATTTACCCTCTTCTGTTAAGTTATCAAAAATGAAGAAAAAGAAAAAAGAAAAATATGACAGATAGCAATGATCCAATAACTATAGGTGGTGAGTACGAATGGATTGGGAAATTGATTTTGGAGAAGAAAGTAGAGAATTCTCAGGTGCCTGATGCCTCTGAAAGATATATCCTTCTGGATAACCATTTGTCGATAGTTTTTCATTATCGTGTTCTCGAAAGTATTTGACACATTGAAAAGAAGGCCAACGACCATAAAGATGATTTCTTTGAGCTCTGTCTAATGTATACTCACGTCAACTGCTTGCAGGAAGAAGCGGAAAGAGAGAAGGTTCTGCGTGATCCTAATTCCGTGATTCCAGCAGCATTTGTTTCATTCAAATCCCGGTGGGGAGCAGCTGTCTGTGCTCAAACTGAGCAGACTAGTAATCCAACAATTTGGTTGACTGAAAGGGCTCCTGAGCCCCGTGATGTCTATTGGGACAATCTTGCAATACCATATTTTGAGCTGACAATTAGAAGACTACTCATGGGAGTTGCCTTATTTTTCCTGGTGTTCTTCTTCATGATTCCTATTGCAATTGTTCAGTCACTAGCCAACATTGAGGGTATCCAAAAGGCTTTTCCTTTCTTGAAACCACTAATAAAAGTGTAAGTTTCTCTTTCCCTCCTCTCACTATCTTTTAAGCTTTCCTCTTCATGCTTTAAACTGTTCAAATTATGGCTTGAATGGTACGCCATGTTTCGAGAATTATAATGTCTCCTCAAATCAGGAAATTTTAATCAATTTTGTAAAACCTAAGCCTTCTTGCAGATCAATAGCTAAGATCGACCAAGTAGTCTCCAAGAAGCAGCAATTAATACCCTATATGAATGTGTTTTAAGTTCTTGTCTATTCCCTGTGAATGTCACCGAAAGGAAAATATGCTTTCATTACTCCTATTCACAGTTTACAAGGGTATTCCTTTTAGAAGTTTGTAGTGTTAAACCATTTGATCCAGGTGGATTTTTCATGCAGAAAATCAATCAAGTCTCTAATCCAAGGGATTCTTCCTGGCATTGCTCTGAAGATATTTCTTATTCTGCTTCCATCGATCCTCATGTTCATGTCCAAGATAGAAGGATTCACATCCCTTTCATCTTTGGATAGGCGATCAGCAGCAAAGTATCATTTCTTCATACTTATTAATGTGTTTCTTGGCAGTATCGTTGCTGGAACAGCACTGGAGCAGCTTAAATCTTTTATGAAACAGTCTGCAACTGAGTAAGTTAAACACTCCTAATGTAAAATTTCATATAAATCTGAAAGTAGTGGGATTAGCTTCATCCGGGCTTCTGATCGCGATGGCTGTAGGATTGTGTGATCAAGATGCATTGTTCTTTTAAGCCTATCTAACAGAAGATGCTATATTACTCGTCAGAATTCCCAAGACAATTGGTGTATCCATTCCCATGAAAGCCACTTTCTTCATCACCTACATAATGGTCGATGGGTGGGCTGGAATTGCGGCAGAGATTCTCAGACTGGTACCATTAGTCATGTTCCATTTGAAGAACACTTTTCTGGTTAAAACGGAGCAAGATAGAGATCAAGCAATGGATCCTGGTTCTCTGGAGTTTGCAACTTCTGAGCCTCGCATTCAGTTATACTTTTTGCTGGGACTTGTTTATGCAGCTGTGACACCCTTACTTCTTCCTTTTATCGTTATCTTCTTTTCTTTCGCTTATTTGGTGTTTCGACATCAGGTACTGTTAACTTATTAGTTGACTTTTGACTTTCTATACTCGGTGAAAGTAATCCGAGTATCTGTTACCTGCAATGCTAATGCCATTTTCGCTTATTGTTGTAAGATTATAAACGTGTATGACCAAAAGTATGAGAGTGGAGCTGCATTCTGGCCAGATGTGCATCGACGATTGTTGATCGGTTTAGTAATAGCTCAACTTCTCTTGTTGGGATTGTTGAGTACGAAAGGTGCCGCGGAATTGACACCCTGTCTCATTGCTCAACCAATCCTGACAATTTGGTTCCACAAATTCTGCAAAGGCCGCTTCGAGTCGGCATTTCTGACTGTTCCATTGCAGGTTAAAGAACCTTTTGTAGTTGCCGGGACTTTGACTTTGTTTCTGATAATGTGATTTATGAAAGTTTTACTTATCAAAGTCTTATCAAAACAAGAGCACTAACTGTAGATAATGGAACTTTCGCTTTATTTTGATCATAGGATGCCATGGTGAGGGATACGCTGGAGCGAGCTACAGAACCAAAACTCAACTTGAGAACCTACCTTCAGGATGCTTACATACATCCAGTTTTTAAGAGGGACGAACAGGAAACACCTCAGATCCTAGACGAAGAAGTAAATAGCCCTCTTGTGGCAACAAAGAGAAAATCAACGACTGGCAACAGCATAAAGATTTCTTCTGAAGGCACTTCTGAAGTAATATCACGAGAGTAGGGAGATCAGTTTAATATTCATGTCGTTCTTTAATGTGGATTGCTGGTCAGGTCTTTGAAGTGAGTGAGGAAAAGTAGGATTTGCCTCAGAATCTTTCATCATTGTAGGTACAATTACCCCCTTTTCATCAAATGTACCATGTATATTATGAAGCACATCAAAGAGGAAGTTTAGAATTTCAGCTTTAAAAATCATAAAATCTTACATCCTGAAACTGCAAAACTCGCCCCTCAATGAAATTACTGCTTATTGTAATGCCTGGTTCATCAAAGGACATTGCATTTGATTACTGGTTTCAATTGTTGCCAGACACCTCCCATCGTGCCTGCCAAATAGATAGAGGAGGAGGAAACCATAGTATATATGTCAACTTATCACATGCCATAGCGTTGCAGACAAACATCCAATGCTAGGACTGGGAATTTAACACATATCCAGCTTAACTCTTTTTTAAGTTCTCATGGAAGTAGTGGAAATTTTGGCTACCCGTCCTGCACCTGGTTTACCTTCCAAACTGCTCCTTCCCTGAAAATCTTACTCATTTCTTTCACTTTGGATCTGGTGAAGAGCCTATGCCCTTTCTTGTCAATTTACTACAACAGATATTTGTCGTCTGTTTTTTAGGGATGAATAGCTTCGACTACATCACACTATGGCCTGCAATTGTCTCATTCTAATAATTAATCTTCCAACTGATTTGTGAATGAAATAATTGCAAACTTCTGAAACATCAAATTCGTTCTATACATCAAATATAAATGGTGGCCTTGAAAGCAACCGAGCAAGCAATGACATACGTTAATGATCACGAACACATAGTAACAGCGAGAACGCATAAAAGAGGGCTGGTTAGGCAATATTTTCCATGATTGTGTTACTGCAATTTTTTCTATCCTCTTACTTTATGATACAAGGACATCCTCCTACAGAACCGTAAACAACCTGGAAGCAAGAGATTATGATTGTCGACACAGATCATAGCTGACAAGGATGAATAGATATAGGAACGTACAAATTAAGTGAATGGAGAGTGGTTTTCAGGGGTACCCGCATAATGCTCTTAGGAATCAGCTAAAAGCATGTCGTAGATTCCTAACATAGAAATCCTTATGATTTCAATTAACATGTACACAAATGTTGGGTTTTTCTTCTAGCCAAAGGTGATGTACAGACCAAGCTGCTCCAACTGGAGAAGGATAGAAAAGAGGTTAAACTAATTGCTTCTCTATTTGAAACCTTAAGAGGCATTTCACAGAGGCTAAAACCCGGTTTCAATAATCAACCTGGCGGCAGCTCCCATTGCACCAACTCCACCGTGTCCCAGTAAGGATAAAGCCAGCTCTTCCTCGTTCCACTGTCTCAGTCCCTGGCTTAGCCTTTGTAATACATCCACATCAACCTCTAACACCCATTGTGGAGTGCAAGCAACCATTAAACTAACAAATGCAGAGATATATGCCCTTGCAGTGGCCCAATCACAACCTACAGATATTTTCCCGTCCAAGGCACTTGCCAGAAATTGTAGATGGGTTTCAAGGACCTTAGGCCGTCGGTGAGATGCTGTAGATGTTGAATCTACACCCCAAGCAAACGTTCCACAGAGCACTGCAAAGTATGCAAGTGCATAACCACGTAACATGGCAACCACCCCTCCACGTTCCACACCTTCATCTTCAGACTCATGTACTGATATAAACCAAGAAGGCAAAGTTTCTTTGATCAAAGTCTGAACCAAGCTCAATCCACCAGTTATCCAAACTAAAGAAGCCCCAAGGGAAGCAGCAAGCTTGACGCGTACCATTGCTGCAGCAAATGAAACCTGGCCATACTTCATTCCATACTTGGTTTTTCTCAATTTTTCATTTGTACCTCTGGATAACCCACTACTTGCAATATGTCCAACACAGTGCATTAGAAGAGCGAGAATTTCTTCTGATATGAACATCACACTTCTCATAGATCGATAAACCCTCAAGTAAAGAATTCCGGGGGCAACAGCAGTTATTCCACCAAACAAGTGGGAGCCAAACCCATGGCCTAGAAGATCACCCACACCACCATTGCTGGAAATGTGAGGTGAACAACCAAGGGTAGAAGTGAAGCAGCTTTTCAGTAACTGGACTACAGCATCACTATTGTGATAAAAGATTGTCTGAGAAGCAGAAAACACAAGATAGTCACTCCAACGCTTGACCTTTTGGGACCAAAGGGAGGTCAGGATGGGCATACATGGCCAGGGGCAACTAGCAGCAAGAGAATTCAAGGCTGGTCCAACCAGAGTGAGGAACCGCCCAGACACTTTATCAAGTTTGTAAGTGATTGTGAGGCTTACGAGGGCAGCTAGTGGCAAAGGAAGTGTAGCTGGAGAGTTTCCACCTGCAAGAGGAGGTAGCAACCATATGATTTCACCACAAGTCAAGGTTCCTTGGAGTGACAAATGGTAATTCTTCCCACTCAATACAAGGAGACTATTTTAATGTAACATACAAAATTCCCCAATGGTATTAAATTTCATCATAAGATTAATAAAATAAATTGAATAAGTTTGCATGAGAATCTTCTATTCTGTTCTTTATCTGTCCTTTCTCTTCTATATATCTTAATTAATAGTAAATACGAAAATCTCTAAAGAAATGAAAACATTCTTTCCTCCTTTCTCTAAAGAGAAAAGAGGGAGGGGAAGTGAAAAGAAAGAAAGGAAGGAAGGAAGGAAGAAAAGAGCCTTCACAGAGAACAGTTAACTACAAAGATGAGGAATTACCTACAGTAAGGCTAGGAACATCCACACCTGTGGCAGCTAGAATTTTCTTGATCTGCTGCTCAACAGTAGACAAATTTGCAGCTGGGCTTGGCCAATCAGTTCCATTCATAGAAGCTGGTTTCCATATGCCA
>JAOQMP010000009.1:21459623-21486440 GCA_027563575.1 Erythroxylum pedicellare | reverse complement strand
TGTGAATTTTGGATATCGGAGTTGGGAGATACGAGCATTACAAGATTGTAAGGTCCATTCGTCTTAGTTTTGCTTCCATCTCAAAATGACGTCATCATCGTCTCATGACGTTAGCATCGTCTTAGTTTTGCTTCTGTCTCAAAATGACTTCATCATCATCTTAGTATGACGTCAGCATCGTCTTAGTTTTTCTTCCGTCTCAAAATGACGTCATCATCATCTCATGATGTCAGCATCATCTCATTTTGGCCAGAACATCTTCTAGTCCAAATTTGATCCTCTAGATGATAGAATTTGTCTTTAAGGTCTTCATGAAAGTTGTATCTCTTGAAGTCCTCTTTCTATCATCTAAAGAACACCTACATCTAAATTCTTTACAGAATGTTATACCCATTTTTTTTTATTGGTCTCAATATGACGTCAGCAATCGTCTCATGACGTCAACATCGTCTCATTTTGGCTAGAACATCTTCTGATCCAAATTTGATCCTCTATATGATAGAATTGGTCTTTAAGGTCTTCGTGAGAGTTGGTCTTTAAGGTCTTCATAAGAGTTGTAGATATTGAATTCCTCTTTCTATTCATCTAAATAACACCTAAATATGAATTTTTTTATAGAAAGTTATACCCTTTTTTCCGATTGGTCTCAATATGACGTCAGCAATCGTCTCATGATGTCAGCATCGTCTCATTTTGGCCAAAATATCTTTTGGTCCAAATTTGATCCTCTAGATGATAGAATTGGTATTTAAGGTCTACATGAGAGTTGTATATCTTGAAGTCCTATTTCTATTCATCTAAATAACACCTAAATTTGAATTCTGTACAGAAAGTTATACCCATTTTTTTTATTGGTCTTAGTATGACGTCAACAATCGTCTCAAGACGTCAGCTTTGTCTCATTTTTTCCAGAACATCTTCTAGTCCAAATTTGATCCTCTAGATGATAGAATTGGTCTTTAAGGTCTTCATGAGAGTTGTAGATCCTGAAGTTCTCCTTCTATTAATGAAATGGAAACCTTAATCTGAGGTCTCTAATGAAAGTTATGCCTGATGTCCTGATACAGGTTTAGTATGGTGAAGGGTAAGTACTGCTTCCGTGTTTGATTCCGAATGCTGGGCTTCAAAGTTGGGGTCTAGTAGCAAGCCTATGATAGTGTGGTTTCCTATAGGAAGTTTGAGCAAAACACTATACATCATATATTCTTTTCGTACAATAATAAATGATTTAGAGCCTTAATTGTGAGGAGTTTTTATTTTTTTTCCCTCTGTTAACCTTGACTTTCTCACACTTTTCCTAAATAATGAAAAGAAATAATCATTAAATTATGTAACAAGGTTAATGGAAGCAAATGTTAAAATAAATAAGTCAAACCTTAACATTGACATAGGCACAATAATCACACATTTGGCTCTAATTTTCTAGAGACATCCATTCGGGAACATGTCTCCTTGTCTCCTCATAAGAAGGAAAAGATTTGTAGTATTTATGTAGTCAATAAAGATGATCCTTGGCCTTTTGTTTCAATAGTGAAGTCACACAACTTGAAACTTCAGGGTTATCGATATCAATGATATTGAGCTTCATTTATGAATAGCAAGTGAAATTAGTCTTTAAATAAGTAAAAATATGCATATAATTAAATAACTTAAAAAATTACCGAAACTTTGTCTAACACATTCTGTAGCAAGTTATCTTCCTTTAACTACTTGGCATGCTGAAGGTAAGGCAATTCAATCCTGACAATGACCCCTAACTCATTGGACAATTTTGCTTATTGGATATTGTCAACATGACGACCTTGCAAGGTGTCAATATGTACAGACAACTTGCTATTCATTGCATGTTTTGCAACTTAGAACATTTAGTAATACTTGTACCTCTTTTTTCGATGTCAATATTAGAACCTGACAATAAAAGAATAAGGATAAGAAAAGTTCATGTTTTCTTATTTCAGAATTATTATTATGTGTGGATATCAAGAAAACATCAATAATACTCATTAAAATAAATGAAACATCATCAATATGTATTAACATAACTTAACCTTTAACAATACGTTTCATACAATATAAACAACACTTTTATTACCTTCAATCATCATGATCAAGATGTTGAAAATCATCATCATTAATTACATTATGATTCAACTCATCATCACTCATATATTCAGCAAAAGAATCATCATTTTCATATAATCCATCCTCAATATAGTCTTTGTCTCTTTCTATGATAAGCTTGGCTTGTACTTCCTCCACTTGTACTATATTGGGATCAATATCTCTCTTATGGAATGATAATATATCTGCATCTTTTATTTGTATGGCTTCATTATTCAACTCCGATTTAATCTCTTGATATTCTTCATCACCATCCTCACTCATTAGACCATTATCCCTTTTACAAAAATCGAAGAGGTTTTAGTGATGAAACTTTTGAATAAAAATCCAATTGTTGCCTAATACAATATCGTTGAGGTAGAATACTTACTTCACTTAACTTCCAAGGACAAAAATTATTATACTATCTTACTAACATTGATGCTAGTAATATTAGAATTAACTTTTATTTCACTAAGATTAAACCATTTGCACTTAAATAGAACAACCTTTTTATCCTTGATGTAATGCAACTCTATTATATTAGAGATGACATCGTAAAAGTCAATAAAATTATCGTCATGACATCCCTTAACAACATCCCCACAATTTTGGCTTCTAAGTTAATTATCTCAATCTTGAATGTGAAATCTAACTTTATTAACAATGTAAACTCTATATTTTTTCCCATACATATAAGACCCATATGTCAAAGAATATAATGTTGTTATCACCTCTTATATGTTACAGTTATTTAACCGTATCATCTATAGGAAAAATATAATTAGAAGTTAATATGAGATATAAATTGTCATAAGTTCATAATATTCCAGCAATATATAACTTACTCGAGTCTTAAACTATAATGGGAACTTAATCTTATATCATTCTTCAACATTAACAATCCCTTTGCTTCAAATGGAATCATTGTGCTCCCTATCTAAAAAAGTAAGTAGAGATTAGGAAATATAGATTGAATCACAAAATTTTAATTTTGAATGAAAAGTAATATACATACTCCATATATATATATGTATGTATGTATGTATGTATGTATCAACTTCCTCGCAATTATTCAAAATATACTACTGGGCAATTTCAAATTCATCTTTAATTAACTCTAGATATTTTCTGACACCAAGTGGCCTAAATTTTTGGGAGTAAATTGATAAACCACCATCTTGACCAAAATCAAAGTGATGTTCTTGTCTATTAAATCTTATCTCGACTTCATTTAAGTACATGTCATTTAAGTACATCAAGTAAAATGTCAAGCATTCATTCGCTATATACGCCTCTGCAATAGACCCTTCAAGTCAAGCTCTATTATATACACAATGCTTAAAAGAGCACAAAAACCAAAAAAACAAAACATCAAAATTTGTTACTAGCTAATAACTTTGGCAAAAGTAGAAGTTAATATAAATTACTTTTTAATGAGGAACATCCGTCGAAATTGAACCGGTCCACAAAGTTTGTTTCGTATGGTAAGCGAATTGCCAAATGCACCATAAAATCAAAAAATGATGGGGGGAATACTAGTTCAAGCTTATATAGAATCAAAGCTACGTCTTTTCATATTTTCTCAAGATATTTAACTTAAAGTGTCTTCCAATATAATTGCTTAAGAAACTCACCCAATTAACCCAAAGTTATGGACACGTCCTTTGGAAAACACCCACGGATTCCAATAGGAAGTAATCATTGCAGAAATACAAGACAATCATGACTTTTTAAACTCGATACTTTTCCTTATTTAACATTCACACAATGGGCTATATTATATGCATGCTCATCAGGAAACTTGACTAATTTAAGAAATTTACAAAAGGCTTTCTTTTCCTTTATTGACATGTTGTAACAAGTAGATGGAATCATGTATGACCCATCATCTCTTCTTTTTAAATGCAAATCTTTTCTTATATTCATGTCTTCCAAGTCTAATCTAGCCTTAATTGTGTCTTTCAGTTTGCCATTAATAACCATCAAAGTACTTAAATTATTTTAACAAATATTTTTTAAATATGCATCATATCAAGATTATGCCTCAATAGCAATTCCTTCTAAAACAGCAAATTAAAAAATTATTTTTTATTCCAATTAAGCTCAACAACACTTGGCATTTGCTTTCTAATACTTAGGTGTTTCCTAGGTATAATTTCACCCAAATGTGATAGCTAGTAATCCATATCATCACCAAATAAGTGCAAAAGAGTTTCACCCAATTCTACATTGCCATTAAACAATTTGCTTCTTCACAATCTATACTTGTGTTCCAAGTAACGATGATGTCATATATAACATATTTTACTTCATAACCTCATTGAATAAGTTTGATGGTTACACGTAGGACAGGCCATTATCCTTTAGTGCTCCATCTAGACAAATTCCATAAGCTGGAAAATCATTTATAGTCCAAAAAATAGTCGCATGCATTATAAAAGTTTCACCTTCAACAACATCAAAAGTTTCTAATCCAATCTCCCATAAATTGTTTAAGTCATCAATTAATGGTTGCATGTATACATCGATATCCTTACCAGAAGCACTAGGTCCTATAATAAGTAAAGACAATAACATATAAGGCTCCTTTATAGACTTCCATAGAGCTAAATTGTATGGCAATAGAATTACCAGCCACATGTTGTAAGAATTACTCATATTGTCGAAAGGATTAAATCCAACTGAGGCTAAACCAAGTTGAACATTACAACAAATTTATGTAAACCATGTTGTCATCAATGTGTTTCTCTTTATGCCACCTCATATATATGACTATTTTTTTTACATAAAAAGACTTTACAGTCGTGGTTTAACAGGGCAGGTACTTAAATTATTACTATTTTTTTAAGTTCAAGCTATATTTGTAACATTAAGCAAAGTTTGGAATTTTTTGAAATTAACCCTTTATGGTATCAAATTAGTCCTTAATATTCAAAATGAAACACATTAGCCCCTTAACCGTGACTCCGTTTGATTTTTTTTAAAGCCTCTCTTACTATGCCATTAACTTGTCAAAGAAGTTTAACCAATCACGACGGTCTTAACTTAAACTTTGTTTAATTTATTTAATATAATTTAAATGTAAATGTAAAAACTAAAACTAAATATCAATTTAGATTTAAAAATTTACCAAAAGCACCTCCAACACTAAACCCATTTTCTAAAAATTTTTCAAGTCCTCATATTTATTGTTCCCAAATAACAAACTCTATCATTCTGATCTCTATCATTCATCTTTATCCATTTAACACTACAGGAGAACCCTTCCTTGTCTTCTCCATAGATTTCTTTATTAATTGCTTCTCCATTTCATTGTTTATATCACTAGTCTCATCTTCACTCATATCATCATAGATTAAAAAAATGGATTATTGAGACATGTATTAAAGGATGTCTTCAGTTGAATGTCATGTTCTTCTTATTGCGGACTATTCATTTGATAGTGTATATAAATTGCCTCATTAATATGACCGTTTAAAAAAATATGAGGAAATTGATTTATACTCATTTGATAATTATTTCCACAATCCCATGATAATGATTCCTCTTCATTAGTCTAACCCATCTTTCTAAGCTCTTCATAAGCCTTATTGTAAGCATTTAAGCTCCGCACAATATTGTTATATCTAGAGGCTTTATAATAAAGTTATAATCACCCATAACAATTATGCTTTCCTTTTCAAAAGGAAAACCCTATTTCATTACTTTAAAAAAATACAAATAAAGTGAGGGTAATGGTCATGACGATAAGCAATTACTAGTAAGGTTCACAAATTCTAGGGGAAATGGGTATAAAGTTGTAGGTTATTTTCGGTGTATTTTTAGGTAACTTATGTGCTGATTAGTTTTAATTTTATTTTTAGTTATAGATTATTTTCAATAATTTAAAAATGTAGCACCCCACTCTTATAATGTATAACCCCGAACATACTGACGATATTCAAGAACAAACTCTACGAGGGTGGCATGCTAAAACATTTAATCAATCAAACTCATTACAAATTTTTCAAAAATATCACACTCATATTTCGAAAAACCAATAATCAATTTTAGCCCATTTTATTCATAAACATTTGCAATCATAAGTGTTACAACCATTATATAAATCATTAGAATTTCAGTAGTCACTTGGGCCTATTACAGAAATAAAACTCTTTTAGTCATAATGTCATTACATTGCAAAATCATTCACATACACATTGTCAATACTTATGAATACTCATTTTAATACAAAATAATGAAATGCATATGTAGACGTGAACTAATCCTAACCTCTATCTCTTACTCGAATATAGTAGGTAGACTCCAATTTGTATAACTGGAGATCTTCTCCAAGCTTGAAAAATAATGTCACAATTTTAGGGTGAGTTTTGCAAATTTGGTGAATGGACTATCCTCGATGGCTCACTCAATCACATAACACGTCAATTCATATAATCATATAATTCACATCACTTCATCAATTCAATATTTTGAGTCACATACATTTCATAGTCACTTAAATCAGATATCACATTCAGAAATCATTTAAACTATTTATTTCAACCATTTAAATCATACACATCAGATGCATATGTAGTGCTCATGAGACTCACTTTCAATTGTTCTTATTATGACCGAGTGCCTTTTTATTGGCCCATACCCCTTCTAGATATCGGGTACATTTAACAATTGAGCTAGAAGCTCTTATCATATTCTAAACTTTAAGCTCTTTTTTTATGGCTACTCTAGTTATAACAGCCTTTATGTTGTCATGCATTCATGTAATGGAATGCATGATATTTACATATTTTCAATCAGTCACATGATTTCAATTTCACATTTACATTCACATTTATCATCGGACCTTAGTCTGGCATTCAACAAAATATTGAGTAGTCACTTATTTCTTCAAAATCACATTCAATGAGCACATCCAATACATATTTCATACATCAAACACCTCAGACAGTCAATGTCTGGAATCAACACAATCACTTTCACATAATAATTAAATACA
Organism: Erythroxylum pedicellare; assembly: GCA_027563575.1. Taxonomy (NCBI): domain Eukaryota; kingdom Viridiplantae; phylum Streptophyta; class Magnoliopsida; order Malpighiales; family Erythroxylaceae; genus Erythroxylum; species Erythroxylum pedicellare. The sequence continues at coordinate 21,479,338 of JAOQMP010000009.1, read as the reverse complement.
AAACTTAAATAGAACAAACATTTAAAGTAAGACCATATAGGTCGACTCACAGTACGCTCCAGATTAGCATTTGCTTCCTTGATCTGGAAGCGACTGGATGTGGACATTTTATCCTGCACATTAACATTATACAATACACATATTGCACACGCATTATTAATTGCACAATTATATAAACATTCAATTATACACATATGTATATGTGTCATGTGTAATGCATGCTCAATTTGACTATTTTGGGTATGTTTCCTTAATCACATCTCTTGGTCTATCAAACCTTATCATTTGTATGTGTCTAACTTATTATTAGGTTTACATCTCAAGATCACTTGGTTATTCTAATGTCATAGTTCAATTACTCGTCATTTCTTTTCTAGCATTACTGTTCTCATAACATCCAATTCTCATTCACCTTTACTTGATACACATTACTCATCTCCTTTGAATCATAAGTACAATCATATGAACATCTTCAATCCCATTATACTCATGCCTATGGTACTTTGGTATCAGCAATTCATTCACTAAGTTTTAAGCTCAGTTATCACTTCAAACATATCACACATTTAGTCACTTAATCCAAGCATCATTCTAAGTTCAACTTAAGCTCCATTCAAACCTAAATTAGGTCTAAATGGCCAGTGAACGTCTGTTGGGCAGACTTCATGTCCGTTAGGTAGACCTTCTCTGGTTTTCTAGCTTTCCAGCTCCGCCCATGTCTGTTTGAAAAGACATCATGTCCACTGGGCGGACCTTCAAAGGTCACTTATAGAAATGTGAAAATTTGACCCTTTAGATAGCAAAATCTCTCCTTAGGGTCTTCATAGAAGTTGTAGAACTCGAAGTCCTCTTTAAAAGAATACTTGAATGACCTAAATCTGATATCCACAACAAAATCTATGCCTCTTACCCCAAAATCTATCCAATTGCATCCATATTTTCCAGATTTCTAACTCTTTACATACTACATTCAACACCTTATGTTTGGTCTATCATATCTAGTTTAAATACTCATCATTTCCCCATTATTCTTAACTTTATTTTTTCTTAATATCATACATAAACAAATTATAGTCCAGATTGATCATGAACATGAAAAATAGAACATATACATATATACATTCATCATCAACTTTCTGCACATATTCATCTTCATTTCCACTTTCATTTCACTTCTAACTATTCTTCCCATTTTAAGACACCACATCACTCCCTTTCTTTAGCTTTAGACTCATTTTAGTTCATCTCTAAAACACCCAAAGAGATCTACTTCCTACACCATCTTTAATGATCATTCTAACTCAAATCATCTTAACAATAACTTATGAACTATTGATCATCATAAACATAAAAACAACATATGAATCTACCCATATTTCTCATTCACAATTCAGCATGTACCTATCCTTATTTTATGATCATTTAACTCTTAGCTATCATCAAAACATGTTTCACTTAATAAATAAAGAAGAGTAATGCTTTATACTTACTTGTTTACTTCAAGATCTTCAAATAACACTTAACCCTAGCTTCTCCCATACATCCCACGATCATCTTCTTTCCAAAGTAGAATATGTGGGTTTTTTATCAAGAAGAAAAGATAGCAAAAACCTAGTGATGGAAAGGTTCAACCTTGATGCTTTGAGAAGAGAGTGTCATGAGAAGGAGAGGAAGATGAAGAACGAAAATTAGGAGAGAACATTTAGCCAAAGAAATAAAATGAAAGACCAAATGGTTGTCTTTCTTTTAGGCTATACGAAAGTGAGGTATGTGGCAAAGCAAGTGACATTTGTCACTTGCCATATGTCACCAACTTATGGTCTTCACTTGGTCTGTTAAACTACTAGTCCATTTGTTTCCCCAATTTTCAACCCAAATTTCTCCCAATTTTTAATGACACTTGTCATTAAATCTTAATGTCACTTATCTAAATTTTTACTACCATTTGACATTTATTTCTACTGCCATTTATCAATTGTTCTGCCGCTTGGTATTTTTCCTAGTCCAAAAATACCCTTCATTCCAGAAAATTCTCATATTTCATCAAAAATTCTATTTCACTACTGATACACTCCAACTCAATTTTTAAGACACATAATCTATAATTCACATTATAATCGCATTTAAACAATCATTTATACCTAAAAAATGTCAAATGAGTGTATGAACAATTCATTGTAATGTTTGCAATAATCAAATCCACGTGTGTGTATGATAACATTATGCATGAGCATGAAATGCATTTTCTAATCTCTCATTGTTGTTTCTTAAGTATAGAAATCTAGGGTTCTAACCCTTAGGATGGGAACAAGATGTTAAAATTCTCCCCCCTTCATAAATTTTGTCCTCGAAATTCTTATCTGATTGATTATAAAGGTAAGGGTATTGTTTTGTCATATTCTCCTCTGTTTCCTATTTAACCTCATCACTCAAATAGTTTCTTCCACTTGACTATAGTCAATGGAATCACTTAGTCTCTCAAGTACTTATTTTCATATCACACTATTTGAACTATTTCCTCCATCTATTTCAGATTACTCACAATTTCACTTTCGATATTAATAACACATATATCAAATCATAATGATATTTCCTAAATATATCCATATAACACTGTGTGAATCTGGAACATCTTTTATTGGTAATACTAACTCGTAAGTCAATGGTCCTATTCTTATAATAATTTTATAGGGACCAATTTATGTCAGGCTTAGCTCCCCTTTTCCTAACCTGAGTACATCTTTTATTCGTTGTTATTTGTGATTTCTCTAATAATCTCTTTGCTCAATCATCTTTATCGGGTACACGTACTTTTTATTACAATCACAAAATATCATTTTTCCCATTGAAACTCAAAATTTGGATTCATTTTCAATTCCTCAATAAGATTCACAATGCTAAATTCCCACTTCAGACTTTGCTAGTCCTTTCATGTAAATCTAATTTTAAATTTCAATGTTGTTAATAATACTTTTTTGCCCCAAATTCAACTCAACATTCTATACTCTTTATTGCACTAGGTTTGGTAACCTCAATATCGGAATTTGTTTTATTCCATTATTGAATTTTTTGTTCAATGCATCAGATACGCACTAGCTTTACCAAGATAGTACTCATTTGTACAATCATAATCTTTCAGTAATTCTATCCATTATCTCAGTCTTATATTCAACCCTTTCAAACCCAATAATTACCTCAAACTTAAATTATCTATATATTTATATATATCCAAAATGTTTCACTGTATATATAATGTCTCTAAGCTTTCAAAGCAATTAATATTGCAGCAAGTTCTAAATTATATTCTGAATAATTCAACTCATGAGACTTTAACTATCTCCATGCATATCAAATCACTTTATTATGCTGTATTAGATTTCATCCTAATCTCTAATGTGAAACCTCATTATATACTACATAATCTCCAATTCCAAACGATATAATTAACATCAGTGTTATAATTCCTCAAAATTCTCTTTATATTCATCAGTCATATGATTTAAACATTTTTTTTCTCAGACATTTTTGTCAAAGGGATGAGATCAGTAAAAACCCTTAATAACTTCTAGTAGTGTCCAATTTCTAGCTAATTCTAGAAAACTCTAGATCTCTTATATATTCTTTGGAGTTTCTCACTTCATCATTACCTCTACTTTCTTTGGGTAACCTAATATGCCATGTTTAGATACTATATGACCCAACATTTTATTTAATCAAGCTAAGATTCACTCTTATTGAACTTGGCATATAATTGTTTCTACCTTTATGATATGTAAGATTTACCTCAAGTATTCAAAATATTCTTCTCAACTTTTCAAATACATTCAATATATCATCTATAATCATATCCACTAATTGATCCAAGCAAAATTGGGACACTTTATTCTTTAATACTATGATACTATCGGGGGCATTGTTAACTCAAACAAATATTGCCAAAACTCAATGTGTCCATGATTAGTTCTCACAATTCCTTAAGTAACTAATTCCTCAAATAAGGTAATATTATTTCATGTTATTTTTTGTTTCCCAATTGACTTCTTTTCTCAAATGATTTTCTCCATTCATTCGATTTCCTCTAATTTCACATTAACTTATTCTAATGTTTGGTCATTCATACTAGTTTCTCTATACATTTCAATTTATTTGCAATCTTAACTTCTTAAGTTAGTAACACATTCATCAAATCTAATTTGTATCTCCTGTAACACATTCATCAAATCTAATTTGTATCTCCTGAACATATTTGCATAGAATATAGGGTGGAGCTAAGTTCCCTCATCAATAGCAATAATATAATCCAATTTCATGAACCTATTAATATAAACGGGTTACATTTCATCAACAAGCTACATGTACTCTCTGTAGTATATCCAACCTCTTATGCATGAGTCTCCATTAGAATTGGGACTCCAGTATTCACTTTTGATTTGTTCCAACATCGTTCATTCTTAGAAGTAAACCATCTGGTCTAGTTAACCTAATTCGGCGAAATTCTTCTTCAAAAGGAAATTTCTTGCTACAATCATCTACACTGTTCATGTAATCCTTATCAATCAATTGTTTTCATCATTACTTATTAAGCATTCTTAGTAACACAAGAAGATCAATTCTAACTGTTTATAATATCTTAATAAGATAAATTTCTATCATAACTTATATGATCATTATATCCTTTCTAATAAGGTTTAGTGAAGCAATAAGCAGATTCATTTACTCTTATACCTTAGTATATACTATTAAGATCATTTCTTCTTATCTAGAGACATATTTATGACAATTCACCAATTAATAAATCATGCTAAATATACCTTAATCTCATTTGATTCTAGACAATACTTCCCCTCTTGCTCCTGTCCTCGATCATAGGGACTACGCTATGATCGTGCCCTTCTTCTTTTTCCTCAAATTCATCACCCATAGTAACATCATTAACAATCTCAATCTATCCCCGAGTGATCATTATAAGCACTTTCATGTGTTACTTTAATTCATCTTAGACTTTGAACTATAGGAACTATGACTAACAAATATTCAATAAGTCATAGATTGCTTCCTATATCATCTCCACGCATATAATACATATGCGCTCAATATTCTCACTACTCATGGGGATCCCATTATTATATATGTACTCAAAAAACTTAACCTTGACAACTTTTACATATATTGCTATCATTATCCCACCTTCCAATTACCATTATATCGTCATAAATATGTATGTTTACAATTAATTTAGAATTATAGATGTATAATCATCCTAAAATTTTGATCTTAATTCCACTAACATATACTTATAGTGGATCATAGCTCTAGTCACATTAATCAAATAACCATTTCAGTTCTAAGTTCATCTTTTTAAAGTCATAATAAATTTTTGTTTTCATTCCATTATGCTTATATACTTTAATCTCATCATTTCTACTTAGATCCCTATTTTCCTTAAACAATCAACCACAATGTTATTATCTATTTCACATTCAAAGATAGACCATTATAGTACAATATTGATATCATATTCGATGATACATAATATTGATATCATATTCGATGATACATCCACAAAAACAAATGTAGTGATTCTCTATCTATTATATCAAACCATATACTATTTCTCATTTCTATATATCCATGAGCTTTCATTTTCTTATACTTTGATAAATAATAATTATTCTCATTATTTCTACTTGCTTAGGCTCTTAATGAATGTTCATGCATCTGACTCATACAAATGCGACTCAGACTGGGGATCAGTTGTTACTGCCTGCTAGGACATGTCTAAATTGTTTGTAACTTGACACATATTTCAAAAAATGCCCATGTAAGATACTAATCTAGGCTCTGGCACCAAATTGTAGCACCTTACTCTCATAATGCATATCCTTGAACATACCAACAATATTCGAGAACAAACTCTACAAGAGTGGTGTACTAAAATATTCAATAAATAAAACTCATTATAAATTTTTCAAAAATATCACACGCATATTTCGAAAAACCAATAATCAATTTTGGCCCATTTTTTCATAAACATTTTCAATCATAAATGTTACAACCATTATACAAATCATTAGAATTTTAGTCACTTAGGCCCATTACAGATACAAAATACTTTTAGTCATAATGTCATTATATTACAAAATCATTCATATACATATTATATAATACTTGTGAATACACATTTTAATACAAAATATTGAAATACATATGCAGATGCAAACTAATCCCGATCTCTATCTCTTACTCGAATGTAGTGGCTAGACTCCAATTTGTCTAACTGGAGATCTTCTTTAAGCCTGAAAAATAATGTTGCAATTTTGGGGTGAGTTTTACAAACTCAGTGAGTGGACCATCCTCGATGTCTCACTCAATCATATAAAACGTCAATTCATATAATCACATAATTCACATCACTTCATTAATTCAACATTTTGAGTCACATACATTTCATATTCACTTAAATCATATATCACATTCAGAAATCATTCAAACTATTTATTTCAACCATTTAAATCATACATATCATATGCATATGTAGTGCATATGAGACTCACTTTTAAGTATTGTTGTTGTGACCAAGTGCTTTTTTATTGACCCATCTTGTGGATACCAGGCTTAATTCAAATAATGTCCCATATTCCTTATGGATACTGAATACATTTAACAACTGAGCCAAAGGCTCTTATCATATTCTGAGCTTTAAGCTCTTTTTCGGTTGCTACTCTAGTCATAACAGTCTTTATGTTGTCATGCATTCATGTAATGTAATGCATCATATTCACATATTTTCAATCAATCACATGATTTCAATTTCAAATTTACATTCACATTTATCATTGGACCTTAGTCCGGTGTTTAACAAAAATATTGAGTAATCACTTATTTTGTCAAATTCACATTTAATGAGCACTACCAATATGTATTTCATACATCAAATGCCTCGGGCAGTCAATGTCTGGAATCAACACAATCACATTCAAGTAATAATTCAATACAAAATTTAAACAGAATAAACATTTAAAGTAAAACCATCTAGGTCGACTCACAGTTGCTCCAGATTAGCATTTGCTTCCTTGATCCAGAACGTCTGGATGCAGACATTTTACTTGCACATTAACATTATGCAATACACATATTACACACACACTATTAATTGCACAATTACATTAACATTCAATTGTACATATATATATATATATATATCATGTATAATGAATGCTCAATTTGACTATTCCAAGTATGTTTCCTTAATCACGTCTTTTGATCTATCAAACGTTATCATTTGTATATGTCCAACCTATTCTTAGGTTTATACCTCAAAAACACTTGGTTATTCCAATGTCATAGTTCAATTACTCATCATTTCTTTTCTAGCATTATATGGTCTCATAAGATCCAATTCTCATTCATATGAACATTTTCATTCCCATTATACTCATGCCTTTGGTACATTGATATCAACAATTCATTCACTAAGTTATAACCTCAATTATCACTTCATACATATCATACATTTAGTCACTTAATCCAAGCATCATTCTAAGTTCAATTCAAGCTCCATTCAAACCTAAATTAAGTCCAAATGGCTAGTTAATTTTCGTTGGGTAGACCTTCTCTAGTTTTCCAGCTTTCTAGCTCCACCTATGTCTATTTGAAAAGACATCATATCCATTGGGCGGACCTTCAAGGGTCACTTATAGAAATGTGAAATTTTGACCCTTTAGACAGTAAAATCTCTCCATGGGGTCTTCATAAAAGTTGTAGAACTTGAAGTCCTCTTCAAAAGTATACTTAAATGACCTCAATATGACATCCATAACAAAAGTTATGCCTCCCCAAAATCTATCCAATTGCATCTATATTTTCCATAGTTCTAACTCTTTACTTACTACATTCAACACCTTATGCTTGGTCTATCATTTCTAGTTTAATTACTCAGCATTTCCCCATCATTCTTAACTCCATTTCAGCTCAATATCATCTATAAACAAATTATGTTCCATGATTGATCATGAACACTAAAAATAGAACATATACATATATATCATCTATAAACAAATTATGGTCCATGATTGATCATGAACACTAAAAATAGAACATATACATATATACATTCATCATCAACTTTCTGCTAATATTCATATTCATTTCACTTCTAACTGTCACCTTAACTCTTTTCATTCAAGACACCACATTACTCCCTTTCTTTATCTCTAGACTCATTTTAGTTCATCTCCGAAACACCCATAGAGATCCACATTAATACGCCAAGAAAATAGAACATAAAACCCATTATCTATCAACCTTTTCTACACTTTTTCCTACACCATCTTTAATGATCTTTCTAACTCAAATAACTCAAATAATCTCAACAAGAACTTATGAAATTTTGATCATTATAAACACAAAAATAAGACATGATTCGACCCACATTTCTCATTCACGTTTCAGCATGTACCCATCCTCATTTTATGATCATTTAACTCTTAACTATCATCAAAACATGTTTCGATTAACAAATAAAGAAGATTAATGCTTTGTACTTACTTGTTTACTTTATGATCTTCAAACAACACTTAAACCTAGCTTCTCCTATACATCCCATGATCATCATCTTGCCAAAGTAGAATAGGTGGGTTTTTTATCAAGAAGAAAAGATAGCAAGAATCTAGTGATGGAAAGGTTCAACTTTGATGCTTGGAGAAGAGAGTGTCGTGAGAAGGAGAGGAAGATGAAGAAAATGAAACAGATGAAGAATCAAAACCAAGAGAGAACATATAGAAGATAGCAAGAATAAGAATGGAAACCAAGAGAGAACATATAGAAGATAGCAAGAACCTAGTGATGGATAGGTTCAACTTTTGATGCTTAGAGAAAAGAATGTCATGAGAAGGAGAGGAAGATGAAGAAGATGAAGAACAAAAATCAAGAAAGAACATTTAGCCAAAGAAATAAAATGAAAGACCAAATGATTGTCTTTCTTTTAGGCTATACAAAATTGAGGAGTGTGGCAAGGCAAGTGACACTTGTCACTTGCCACATGTCACCACCTTATGGTCTTCACTTAGTCTTTTAAACTACTAGTCTACTTGTTTCCTCAATTTTCAACCCAATTTTCTCCCAATTTTCAATGACATTTGTCATTAAATCTTAATATCACTTATCTAAATGTTTACTGCCATTTGAAATTTATTTCTACTGCCATTTATCAATTGTTCTGTCACTTGGTATTTTTCCTAGTCCAAAAATGCTCTTACTTCTATAAAATTCTCATATTTCACCAAAAATTCTAATTCACTACTTATACACAACAACTCAATTTTTAAGACATATAATCCATAATTCACATTACAATCGCATTAAAACAATCATTTATACTCGGAAAGTTTCAAATGAGTGTATGAACAATTCATTGTAATTTGTGGAATAATCAAATTCACGTGTGTATACTAACATTATGCATGAGCATGATATGTATATTTTTTAATCTTTCATTGCTATTTCTTAATTACAAAAATATAAGGTTCTAACCCTTAGTATGGAAATAGGATATTACAAAAAATATATAAAATAATTATTTTAATATAATTTTGGCATGTCATATTTAAGGGTGGTCCACTTTGACAGGTTGGCATGTCATACTAGAAAAGTAAACATCATAGTAACAAAATTTTGACAAAATCTAACAGAGTGATGGTTAAAGGCCAATGTGTTTCATTTTTAATTGTCAAAGGCTAAAAATAGATATTATAGATTATAGTAGGGGCCAAGTTAAACCTTTTTAAAAACCTTAGAATATAATTTACACCTTTGACTTTAAGAAAAGAATTAAATATAGTTAACTATACAAAGAAACATAATTTTACTTTTTGTGAGTTAACCAATAAATGGGAAAAAAACAATCTCATATAGCAAACAAGGGCATATGAAGATGGACAAACATTTATACAGGAAAACAAAAGACATATGGTGCAATAAACCGCCTAATTATTTGCATAAGATTTAAGATAGTCTCTATTATTATCTCTATTATCAATTTGTATTCTCACGTTTACAAAATTACATAATTTATACCCTCAAACCTAACTTCGTTAGGTTTTTGTCAAATTGTTGTCACATCATTATTAACTGGTGACACATGGTATGCCAATTGTATAATTTTTCCACGTGAACACTGATGTAGTTATTATAAATTTTATTTTTTTAAGACAAAAGATATGATTCACCCGTATCATTTCACATGTCTAAGATAGCTTCCAGTATTATCTCTAGTACCATTTCATATTCTAACATTCACAAGTGACACAATTTACACCTTTAACCATTACGTTTTCATTAGATCTTCCTCACTACATATTTAATCCATGACAACTGACACGTTAACATTGTAATTCTACCTACTTGGATATTAATGTAGTTGATATGAAATCTTAAAATGATCGATATTTACATTTAAAAAATTTCCCATCTTTTCTTTTACAAACTTAGGACCAAAACAACATTATTTGGAATGTTCATTACCATTCCTATTTATAAAGATAAGAAAAATATTAAAAAATCACTAAAAATTTTATATGTATAATTATTAATTACAATCTATAATTTTGATGAATATGTGAACCTCAAAAGTTTTGTATTGTAAACTTAAACATTTTACTTAAAAAGAGTAATAAACTTTTTATAATGGAAAATAATTATGACTCTTGGAATACACAAAGATACTATTTAAATTCAATTACACTTCTTATAGAACAAACTTTAATATTCTATAATTTTATAATTAAATTCACTTTTTCTTACAAAATATACATGGATACTAATTATAACAATCTTATCATAAGTACATATTTTATAATAAACATGACATCTTTTTCATAAATTCATATTAAAAATATTTTTATACCATAATTTTAATTTTTATAACATATATTAATTTATTATATTTAATATGTTATATTAATAAATTTTATTATATATAAAAATAAAATTGTAATATAATTTTATTTTAATAATTTAAATAACCAAATATTGACAAAATTTAGATAAGTAAATTTAATAACAACCACGTTAGCATCCACATGACTTAAATGCACAATTAGCATATTGCATGACACAAGTAAACAATGTTATGATAGAAATCTAATAGAAACCTAACAGAGTTAGATTTAATGGTGCAAATTGTGTCAAATGGTGCAAACTAGTGTTAGAGATAATGGCAAGATTTATTTAGACTTCATGTGAAAAGTTATACAGCAAATTATACCTTTTGTCTTAAAATTTTCATAGAAGCCACATCAGCTTTCATGTGATCAAAATTATATATGGTTGACATGCCATATGTCACGAGTTTTTAGCCATGAAAAAAATTTGACAAAAACTTAATGAAGTTAGGTTTGATGGTGCAAATCGTACCATTTTGCAATTTTATGGTGCAAATTGGTGCCTAAGATAATGAAAAGGCTTATCTTAGATATTATGAGAAAAGTTAAGTGGTGAATCACATCACGAGTTTTTAGCTACGAAAAAGATCTGATAAAAACCTAATAAAGTTAGGTTTGATGGTGCAAATTGTACCATTTTTCAAATTTTATGGTGCAAATTAGTGTCTAAGATAATGAAAAGGCTTATCTTAGATATTATGAGAAAAGTTAAGTAGTGAATCACATCTTTTGCTAAAATAAAATGGAATTCGAAGACCCATTAGGATTGGGGTAAAATGAGAAACTAAAAAGTACATATAAAGTCATTAAGAAAAAAATATGACTAAAATGAAACATAAAAATAAAGAAAATAAGTAAGCTAAAATGAATGAGTATCACATGTTTCTACTTTCTTCGATAGATACATGTAGTATCCCCCTATGGCCTATAGCGATCGACACCCTAACTTGTCTGGTCATAATTCATACTCAGATTAAAAAAAAATAGGCGATGACTAGTCTTATAAAATAATGGTAACACTGAAAATGAGTTCAATAATGATCTAATGAGAGTGGTGATGAAGAAAAGAGAAGAAGATGACAGAAGACAACGGAGGGGGAATGGTGAAAAAGGGGTCAACAATGATTGAAGAAATATTTTTTTTTTAAAGAAGGAAGAAAATATTTATGGTTTTTCTAAAGATAAAAATGGCCAAAAGGCCCTTGGTGATCCAACAGCCTCAATTTGAACTTAGATCCAAAGGTCAACAAATTCTTATTTTTCCTCCTCTTTTTTACCTAATTTCCAAACTTTCAGATTCTTTGTTTTAATTAACTAATAAAACAAAATTTCCTCCAAATTTTCTTTTCCAAGTAAAAACGTTAGAAAATAATTCAAATGTTAAATTACATAATTGCCCTTATTATTCCTTTCTTCCTTTTAAATTACATAATTTCCCTTATTATTCCTTTTCTTTTTCTTTCTTTTTACCCAAATTCTTTAACAATAATAAAAACGTCACCATAAACCTAAATGACTAAGATTAAAATATACTATGCATAAAAACTCCAATTAAAATAAATAAATATTCATAATTGAAATTCAATTTAGACTAATTATGATTTAAAATGAGTAAAGTTACAAAAGTAAAAAAGAAATTGAACATAAAATGATGCAAATAAATGCAAGATGAATATGATAAATGCAAATGATAATGTTTGATTAAAAATCTTTAAATAAAAATAAAAATGCAACGAAAATGTAAAAAGGTGGGAAAAGTTAGGGGCTACTTAGTTTCCCTTATGTTTTCATGTTATGATTTTGGTTTTTATTTTTATTTTATATTTTAAAAAACTTATTTGGTTGTCAATGTCATTATAATTATATTTTTATTACTGTTAGTAATTAAATATTTTATAAATTTTAAATATAAATTATTTTATGAATTAATTAAATAAATAAATTTAGTTTAATCTTTTATATAATATTTATTAATATATTTATTAAAATAAATAATTAAATAATATTTATAATTTGATATGGATATGTTAATACCTATTGGAAGTTAAAATTATATTGCCTTTGTAATGTTGTTATAACAAAGTCTTATAGTTAGGGTAAAATCGTAAATTATTACATCCAATTAAAGGAGGTGCTTTGAACACGTGTATGAACAAAAGGAAAAGTTTGTTTAATCTAGAAATTTCTTCATTTCTACGTCTTCCCAAACTCATCTCATCTTCTTTTATGCATTTCTGTCGAGGGCTTCCAATAATCGCTTTGAGAGTTGTTGTGCTGCTGCCTTGATAACTTATGTCAATTTTATCAAGCTAGCCTACTATACTTCATGTCCTTCTTTTGCTTTCTCTGTGTTGCAAATTTCTTCTGGCTATGATATGGTGATTGTGTTGCATAAAATTGCCAAGCATGCTTGTGATGATTGCATGGTAGTATCTTAATGTCATATTCTCCAATTGTATAAGGTAATAGGGTCAAGTTATGTTTCTAGTGGGCAAACAATTACCTTTGATCTTATGAAGGTGTTTAGCTGCCCTAGATAAGAAGCTGCCATTCTAGGACTTGATTCAAAAAGTCCTCTATTCCTTTCACCCTAAATGAAATAAGTAGAGACCCCTAAAGCAATTTTGAATAGTTTGTAATGTCCTTTTATTTTGAAGTGTTGGGTAGATGCCCACTTTAGGATGCCAGGTATATTTGGATGAGGATAGGAGATGTTAAATTTATCCATGGTAGGTCTCTAGATCTGGCTTGAGTAATCAGATTCAAAGAATAGGTGATTTACACTTCCAATACCTGTATTGCAAACTGCAAACTAGATAGTGCAGACTTGGAATTGGGAATTTTATGAGGTTTTTAATGCCCAACCTATTATGAACCACAAGCCACAGGATAAATGAATGGGAGGGAGTAATTGTAGAGTCCCAAATTAGCTTATGTGAAGGAAATTCAGGAAGTGGATTTTGTAGTAGCTTTTAGCAGGACTCAGTTGTGAATTGTAAGGATTTGTCTAATGCCTAAATAATTGTGTTATGGGTGCACAAGTTAGGAGTAACTCCATCTATTCATGCACTGAAATTCTACTTTCCTCTAGTAGATTGTGAAGGAAAAACTAAGAATTATTTTGAGAGCCTGGACTTTAGTATTTAGAGGTATAGAATGTTTAAGCAATTAGGTGTTATTCTATAGAAAGGCCCACTATTATGCCAAGAGTCAAACCAAAAGAATTTTTACCCCCATATCCAATTTTGTGCTTAATGTGAGAGTGGGTTAGCTCCTCATTTGTAGGATTTGATTAAGAGTCAACGAGATCCCAAGATTTACTTTGTAGTTCCAAATATATTTTTCTCTAAATATTTATGCGTAAGCCCATTTCACCCATAAACTTTCATTCTCAAAACTTAGGATCCAAAGTCTCTTGATGAGCATCACCTTGATCATTATGCTTATGGACGTGATGCCCAGACCTCTAAACTTCTTATGACGACTTCCTATTGCCCATTTCAGTTTAGGTATTTTAATTTTTTTCCCTGCTCCACTCTAGAAAAAAATCTCTTACAGCTTTATCAATATCCTTCAGCATAGCTTTAAGGAGTGGCAAATGGGAGATCCAGTAGGTGTACAAATTGCTAAGTATGGGGATGGCTAATTGAAGTCTCCCACAATATAATAGACTTGTATTGCACCAGTTGTGGATTCTTGCATTTTTTAAATTCAGAAGAGGGAGACAATCCTATTTAAAGAGTTTCTTTTCAACAATAGGAACACTAACGTATTTAAAGGGAGACTCTTATTGAGTGAGGCCTTTAGTGTTTAGTAGTAATTATACATGGGGGTAGTATCCTGGGAAGATGATATAAGAACTCTTATAGGGATTAAACTTGAGTTTAGAGAGAAGTTTGAAATTCTCCAAGGTATCTAGTAATAGCCAGGTAGATTTGGGGTCAACTTTAAAAAATAAGAAAAGATCATCTACAAAGGATAACTGGAAGATTTTTGTTTGTGGCATCTATGATGATATTTAAAAGTGATATCTTTCTCAATTTTGCCTTTTATGAGTCTATGAAAGGCTTCCACACATATGAAAAATAGGTAAGGTGATAATAGGTCACCTTGCCTTGTCCCTATTGTAGCCTTAAACAGCATGGTAGGCTCCCCATTTACTAGTACTTAGTAGGATAAAGTTGTAATGCAACTTTTAATCCAAGCAATATAGGTAGGAGGAAGCCCCATTACTTGTAGAGTTAAGATAATGAAATTCTAGCTTATGGAATCAAATCTTTTTTTAAAGACTGCTTTGAGTGCACAACTTCGTATAAAGTTCTTGCTATTGTAGGATTTAAATATATCCTATAAGATAAAGATATTGTCTCCAATGTTCCTTCCTAAGATATAAGCACTTTGACAAGGATTGATGAAAGATGCTAAAATCACTTTCAATCTATCTGCCAGAATTTTTGCAACGATTTTGTATATTACATTTCAACATGCAATAGGCATGTAGTCACTTAAAGAAAAAGCATTAGGAACCTTTAGGACATGGCAAATCTAGGTTTTGTTAACGTTCTTTAGCAATCTACCTGTTAAGAAGAATTCTTTAACTGCTTGAGTTATCATTTCACCAATGAAACTTTGGGTGGCTTGAAAAAACTTGTCATTGAATCCATCAAGCCCCAAAGCTTTATTTAGGTGTATAAAGAATATAGTGGCTTTGATCTCCTCAGAGGTAACCCTTTTGTGAAAGCTACATAAGTATCAGGAGTAAAGAAGATTCTTAGAGAGTCTGCAAGTTCTGTAGGTATGGTTGTGTATTTTGTAGAGAGCCTAGTAGTTTAACAAAATGCGCAAAAGCTAGTTCCTTTTGGTTGTTCTACCTATAAATTAGATTCCCATTTTCATCATTTAGTGCATATATATTATTTTGGTTCCTTCTAGCTTGTATCTTTTTGAAGAAGTACTTTGAATTGTCCTCCCTTTTCTTTAGCCAACTTATTCTTAATTTTTTCCATATCTGAGAGTTCTAGGCTTCCATAACTTGTGTGTATTTCCTATGTTCTTATGGTTCTTGGGCTCTCAAAGTAGAATTTCCATTGTTTAAATAATCTCATTTAGGCATGGAAATTGACCTAAGATCTGGTTCAGCGAAACTTGAAATCAATGAGCCAATTTGGTTTGATCAAACCTTGGGTTAGGCTTATGCCTAAGCGATCAGTTTGTCATCGAACCTAAAAGGCTCAATAGCCTAATTGCTACCCAAATAAAGTCAATGTAGATAAACTTCCTAAAATAATGTTGTTCGGGAATTAAATTTATAAAAAATTAAAACCAAAATAACATTGTTTTGAGAAGTTTACCTAAAATAATGTCATTTTGGCAAACCCACTTGGGTTAAGGCTATGCAGTGCAAGCTTACCTAAGCTTCAGGCTACATTTGGGCCACTTATTTCTAGGGTTGGATAAGTTGGGTTGTGATGAGCTTAACCCAATCTGATCTATTGTCATACCTAGCCTCAATTAAAGAAAAGACCCACTCATATAACATTAATTTGATCTCATACATATTAGAAAATAAATGTTAATATTGAATATTTTCTCAAGAAAACAATTTATTAAAAATGTTAAACACCTTCAAATTTTGAAAAATTCTTTTGCTAACACTTATAAACAAGAATGAAAATAGGCCAAAAAAGGTTGGGCTAGAACCTAAAAATATGTAGCTCAAAGCTAGCCTAAAGCTCGAAAGACTTATATTGTTGGGATTGAGCTTAGGTATAAGTTCAAGTAGGCCACCTAAAATAGCATTATTTTGGGTAAATTTTCTATCATTTTACCTTTAAAATTTCTAAACTTAAAACCAATTTGACATGGTTTTGGTTAAAATTACACACGAAGATGTTATGTTTCTCGAATGACCGGGTTATTTGGACTTTTTAGATCAGGCTTCAAACCGGACCCTTAGACCCAATCTTGTTCAAAATTATTCCTTACCCATTGACTTCATGCTCGACCAAATTAGGCCAGTTTAAGCCCAACCAATATTGTTAACCCTAGTTACAGAATGGTACTATTTGTACTCTAAAACCTAATTTTGTTAGTTTTGTTTGTATTGATAACTAAGCCATTAAAATGTTTAATGTGACGTGGCAACTGGGTGATGAAGAGCCATAAAATATTGGAGATAATTTTTTAATTTTACTTTTATTTATTTTATCTTAATTTTATAATAATTTAATTACTAAAACTATTAAATTATTATGCTAATAATTTTTAATTAGTTTAAAATATATTAATCCATAAAAGAATCACCTCCTTGACAATTTCAATTATGTTGTAAACCATATGTAGTAACATGTATGAATACAAAGACAGATATTCTTGAAAGTATATTATTGCTATGATTGAGGATTGAGGCAGGGATGAAAGAACAAAATTAGGTTTGTAGTGCTTGGTACTACTTTAATGTAAATATTGCCATTACACTTATGGTCATTTGATTAATATGATGCATGAAGTAAGAACAGTAGTTCCAATTTGGAAATTATGTTACCATTACAAATTATAATATCAATAATGAAAAGCTTTTAGTTTTCTTCTAGTGCCCTTATACATACACCTTATTACTAGTGAATATTTGTTTCTTGTATGGGGTTAAAATTTCTTGTACTTAAACCATATTGGAGATATTAGTCAGTGATTTATGTGATTGTTATAAGTGGTATTGGCAAGATTAGGGCTACCAAAAAAGATTTCCATCCAATTTTAAATTAGTGTTTTGATATCCTTTTTATTCTTTAAGCTTTTGTATCACTGTAGTCCATAGTGTTTAAGACTTTTATGAAAATCTAGCAGCTAATATATAGTCTCCCGTGGCTGTTGTCCTTATTTTTGCAAAGAAATAGGTAAGATTTGTTCTTTGTCATCCACAATTTCAATGGAACGTTTTCTAATTTCCTTAGGGGAAAAGATATGACATTACTCTTAGTTGGCAATTTATGTCCACCATCTTTTCCATGGGATAAAGAACATTCAATTTGATTGATTCATGTTGTAAGAATAACAATCTCTTTTTCTTCTTTTTGTCAATTTCACTAGAATTTTCTTTCTGTTCCTCTTGGTTATTTCTTTCGTTGCATTTTTCAATTGTGTTTTCTTTATTGTTTTGTCCCTTTTCCTCACTTTTTGTGCATGACATTCCACCATCTAAGGCTTCACCAATAGCTTCACTGGCCATTAATGTAAGCTCTAAGACATTAGGAGGTGGGTTTTTGGTATTAATTAATTTTATTAAGAAAATTAAGAAAATAAAAAATCTATATTAACATTTAGGGGTCTATATTGGCTAACCAAATTTATAAATTTTGTAGTATATTGGCTAGAAAAATATATGAAATCCACTAGTTGGTGTATGAAATATAAGTGAAATACTGATAAGTACTATAAATTTTTAAAAAAAAATTGGAGGATTGAGATGTAAAAAAATTAAAACCCTAAAAGACTATATGTTTGTTCCCAAACCTATTAACCCCTCTTACCATAGCAACTCACCTACTCCTTTACTCCTCAACCTCGTGATGTGATCTCATCTCTCTAGTCCACCGTCTAGACTCCAATCATTATCATTTGATAGCCTTAGCCATTGCCATTTTCTAGTCGCACTATCACTATGCCATCGTTAGTCACCAGTCGTGCCATCGTTAGTCACCAGTCTTGCCATCGTCATTTGTCAATCATACCATCGTCAACATTCATCAATCTTCTGTGTTATGTTGTCTTATAAAATTGTAGTATTGTGACTTTCCACTTGTGAACTTAAGCCAAGGTTGCATTTGCTTTATGTGTGCGTGCGTGTGTGTGTGTGAGCGAGAGAGAGAGAGAGAGAGGGTGGTGGGTGGGTGTGGGTGTGGGTGTACGTGCGTGCGAGTGTGTGTGTGGGTGTGTGTGGGTGGGTGGGTGGGTGGGTGGGTGTGATTGCTTGTGTTATAGGCTTTATGGAATTGTGGATGTGTGATTGCTTGTGTTATAAGCTTATGGAATTGTGGATATGGTGTATCACATTTAGCTTGTGAATTATGAATTGTGAATTTCTTATTATGGAAGAGTGAAATGGAAGTTTGAATTTGTTTCATTCATAAAAATTAATAGAGTGCTCACTTGGAAATTACAACTAGTTGTGTTTTTGACTTTTTATGATGATTGAGAACTAGAATTTGAATTGGATTATGAATTTGAATTTGAGGTTATTTATTTGTTATCTAAAATTCGGAATAAGATTATGAATTTAAAGATGTTCTTGTTTGAAAATTGAGATTAAGAGATATTGAGAATTGAATGAAACGGTAGTCTTTATTATAAATTGGTTTGTATATTATAAATTGAATTTTGTAATCATCAAAATGGATTGGTTAATTTATGGTAGAATTATATGTTTAGTAATTATACAAATTGAAGTTATGAGTTTATGTCTATTATTGGATTATTGAATCAACTAATCAATAATCATATAAAATAAGTTCTAATTAAGAGTTTACAGTTGAATCACATAATTATACAAAATGGGCTATAATGTGAGTTTATGTTTAAATTATATAATCACAAAAAATGAGTTATATTCATAATTTTATGGTTGAATGATATGATTGCATAAATTAAATTATAGATGTTAGTTTATAATTCAATTATGTAATAACACAAAGTGAGTTATAGTTGTGACTTGTGAGTTTATGATTGAATTATATAATCATACAAAAATAGGTTATAGATGTGAGTTTATTTCTGAGT
>JAOQMP010000009.1:21434680-21453603 GCA_027563575.1 Erythroxylum pedicellare | reverse complement strand
ATTGGATGACCTACCATGAGATCATCACATGGATGTCCTATTCTAATGTCAGTGATAATCTCATCATAGCAATGGTGCAAGTATCTTTAGACTTGAGGTACTCAAAGATTTCTTGGATACTGATTCTGTACTTTGACTTCATTCCTTGTTGCCTTACAGAGGTCGCTCATAGGGTAGTGATTGGGTACAGTTTGAGGTATTAGAAGGTAATTAGTAGCCAATAGATGATTCACCACTTTTGTGATAGCAGAAGATGATATCTACGGCCTCTTGTCGGTGTCATTACTTGGCAATCTCTGGCCGGAGTACATGTGTCATAAATAATGTTTTCATTGACATATAGAGTAATGAGTCCCAGGACGAGAACTAATATCACTTGGACTAGATTTGACGTAGTTAGTCTAGTAAGAGTTGACTCTTTGCCGATACTCATAACCAAGTGGGGTATAGCATGGTGAAAGGACGAATTGCACGGAAATTGTCTATGGGAGTGTTCGTGATGAGCACGGGTTCGTTCGTCAATCCACTTACTTTTCGGTTAATTGAGGGTCATGATGTGTTGCTAGACACCGCTCATGATTTGCTTAGATTAAGTGTTAATCTAAGTGGCCAACATAACTGAGAACCTAATGAGTCACACGCATAAGAGTGACTCGGAGGATTTATAAAATGATTTTGGATAGAGATTCATTATATGGAGAGCAATAGAACCAAACAGATCTCGATGAGATTTGAATATGTCTCGATGAGATCGCGATATCGATATTGTTGAAACAGATCTCCGTTGTTTTTTCCACACCTGAAATCCGATAGGACCGCCCTCAGCGTGACTAGACCACCTCAGCATTTATATATATATATATAAGATGTGAATAACATGGAAAGGAAGATAGACTTTGTTAAAGTTGCATATAATGTCTTTAATTGATAAAAGACAAAAGCAATAAAAGACAAAAAGCTAGAAAAGAAGATGATGATTGTGAGAAGGTTTTAAAAAGGTTTAGAAACAATCTTTCAAGCCATATTTTTTCTCTTAAGCTTTATCATCTTCTCCTCTCCTTCACGTTGTTCTCCATAGAACAAAGGTGAGAGCTAGCACTCTTGTCTTTGTTCTAGCCATTTTTGGATCAAAGAGTTTGATTCGGTTAGATTTTCCGATCTTTGCGTGGATACAGTTAGAGACGGTCTGTTTTGGTTGTTGTGGTTTGCGACAACCTGACGAGTAGAAGATCAAAGAACGAAGGAGACTACACATAAGGTACATGGTTATTATATGAATGATTTGTTTACGTAAATGACATCAATTCCTATATATATATATATATATATTATGAACATTTATGTGAATTGGGAATTTTCATCTAGTATTATGGTATTTCCTTGTATATGCACATAGATCCTGGACTTCGGGAAAGTCCCGGAACAATTTTTTTTGTTTTCCGCACTGCGTGTATATGATGCATGCACCGGGATTTTCCTACAGTGGTATCTCATAGATGCAACTATCGTCTAGTGCTATCAACTCATGATGTATGTACACACATTGGGTTATCAACTCTTGATGTACATACATGTGATGTACGCTACCCAATTGCGCTTCTGTCTACATTAACCTTGAGTTTACTCAACAAATCAATGCTTAAAGTGAAAATCGACCCATTAATCCGAAAATCTTATTTCAATGGTTCGAACATATCCGTATAGAGCGGGCTTAGGTTTACCCAACAACCTTAACTCTAAAAGAATTCTAGTTCACCCCATATTAATGGAAGGCATTAGTTTTCATATTATTTGTGAGGGATTTCACACTCTAGTCTCATCTAAGTCGTAGGATTATTATAGTCACAATGACTATATTGAATGATTTAGGTATTGAATGATTTAGGATGTTTCATCAATATACATAGATATACATATACATATACATATAGTATATAGTCATTGTGCATAACTAATAATTAAGGAACTTCAATTGGAAGTAGCATTGATTCCAAAATGAACGTGTTTTGGCCCCAAATTTGATGCTTTGGCTGTCCTAGAATAATACTATCCGATGCCAAATAGAGTGCAGTTTGAGTCCTGGGTGTAACCGTTTATCTCGAGGTGCATTATTCATAGCCCAAAAAGTATTATTCATGAAACCGAGATTTTTGGGGCGTTACAGAAAGTATCACAAATCTTCAAGAACTTCGAGATATGTGCATTCTCATCTCATAGCCATCAAATTGAACAAACTGTTGCACCATCGGAATGATACTTAGCTTAGCTTAATTTCAAAATTGTTGACGTTACCCATCAGTCTCACAATGTTGGACTCTGCTCCCATCAAATCTGGTCTGGTTTAATCAAATATCATTTTGGTGGGTCTGCCTTAATTCCTAAGTATCAATATGACTTTTCAAGTCCTCTATATACTGATATAGCTCAAACTTTATCAATCTGACCTTTCAAGTCCTCTATATACTGATATAGCTCAAACTCTGTAAGTTGTGTTATCCGCAAATTTCTATGAACTGTTTTTTCAATCTCTGCATCTTCGTCAACCAAGTTTGATTGATTACCTCATATTAGAACTAAGCTCAAGATTTGTGAAAACAAGAAAACTAAACAATCAATAAAATAAATTAATACATTAAAAACAAGAAAAATAAAATAATACTGATTAGATTAATAAAAATTTAGCTTTCCTAATATTATAATCCTTGATAACGACACCAAAATCTTAATTTACTTTATTGTGCATGTATTTATAAGTTTTAACCACAAGTGTATGGTGTAATAGTAGCTAGTATTGACAAATATGAGAAGATTTCACGAGAACTACAAGTACTAGTATTAACCATTTTTTATATTATCTAACTGTCAAATTAAGTTGTAGATTTAATTGAAAATTAAATAAACTAAATTAAACTAAAGTTAATACAATGATAAACTAAGATAAAGAAAACACTACGATTAAGTGATATTAAATAAGTAATGCCTAGGTGATGAATTCTCCTAAGGTGCCTTTAACATTAACTCTTTATTATGCAATTAAATTATTGATTATTATATCATCAAAATTCCTATCTTATGTTAATATCCTTCTCAAGACTATTAACAACTAACCCATGGTTGATTAACTAAAATCTCTTTCTAGTTAAAACCCGAAGATTGCATTACTCGATTCGTAAATTTTACTATTAGATTTGACCCTAATATAGAGAATTTATGTCAACTTATTTTTAGGTTTGCATGCAACTTCTTTCAGTTATGATAGATCTATTTAAACGAAAAGATTTCGCAATCTCAATCATATGAAATCAAACATAATACCCATGAAATATTAGTTCAAGAATATAAACACATAGTTGAATTGCAATAACTTAACCGATAAAATTGCATTAAATAAAAGACTATATTATATTATCATCCTAACCTAGGGTTCATTACATCTAGGGACTAAACAAATTAGTTCCTAAACATAAAAAAACAAATCCAACATCAAATTTTTAGAAGAACAAATAGAAATAAAAAATTCATAATCTATGTTCCCTTTTATCTCTAATGAAGTCTTCTTAAAATTTGGATCTACGGTTGCTCTCTATAGAATCTTGTGACGTGATTTTTGTGTTTTCCACAACCTACATTAAAAACTGTTGCTTCTTTCCCTTTCTGATGACTAAACCGACTCCAAAATCCGCTTCTTCTTGGTCGATTTAAATAATATCCTTTTATAATAAAGTTTAGGCTTTCCATAATATACACGATCACTTATCTCAAAATGTTGTGAAGTTCTGTTTTTGATACATGTAGCTCTATTGAAGATCATTATGTCATCTTGAGTTAATATAATGTTATGAAGTTTTATCTCTTTACCTTACTTTTTGTATCAAACAACTCCTTGAGATGCAAAATTGTAGTCTTGACGATGTAATTCCACTTGAGCTCAATGTGAATGTGACTGCTGAAGTATAAGAGAGATATCAATGTGATATTGATGACAAACTACATGTGTGATGGTATCTACTATGCCTCCTGAGCTTCAAAAGTAATATGAGAATATAAACACTCAAACTATAAATATGCATCTCAAGTAGTTCTTTGGCATCTCAAGTAAGATTTCAGGTATGGGATTTCTAGTGCATTTTATCAATTCAAGATGATAGAAGGATCTTTAATAGAGATATACATGTATTTAGGATGATTTACTATATTAAAAATTTAGGTAAATTAGGTTTTGTCATGAATGAGTTAATTATTGATTTGGTGCTTTAGTTTTTTAATTCGAGTTTTTTACAGTTTATCATGAATGTTCATATGAATTAAAAGATGTTACATTACCTGAATTGTTGAATATACTCAAGACTGTAAAATGGTGCCTTAATAAGGAACCCAATTCTATTCTTCTTGTGGACTAATAAAAATAAGAATAACAAGTATAAGGCTTATACTAAAGTCTCAAAGTTAACTGGTGGTGTGAAGAAAAACAATAACGAGGGCTTTATTTTTATTTTGGAGTCAATTGACACTAGAAGAGAAATTGCAAAGCTTATCTTATTAGTCTCAAAAGATATGAAATTTAAGGAAGTTTCATCCTCAGGTATATTTATGATTGAGATCAATCTTTTCATTTCTATTTTGCAATTTTAGTTGTTAGTGGTTTTTATATATGTAATAAAAGGACATTTCAGTGTTTGAGATGACAAAGAAAGTTGTTTATATGAAGAAATTCATCACCAAACTTGAATGGTTCCTAATATTCTTGAGTCAGTAGCATTATATCATGACAATAATGACGTTATTAACAGGCAAAAGAACCAAAGTTTCATAAATAGTCCAATTATATACTCAAGAAGTTTCACTTGATTAGGAAGATAGTGGAGTAGAATGACATTATATTAGATCGAGTATCCACTAACTACAGATTCCTTAGTTGTTTCAAAAGAGATGTAATCGATATATGGATGGACATGATATTAGATATATAGGCGATTGAATTTAGTTCAAGTTGAAGATTGTTAAATTTATGTTTGTAGCTAACTAGTTGGTTGCAATTACTGTATGACATTATTAATTGATTCAATAAAGATTTATCATAATAAGTATTACTAGAGTGACATTATATAAGTCATAAATGATTTATCATCCTAAAATAATTAGAAAGAATGTTTTAATTAGTAATAAGTTAATAATTTTTTGTTTAGAGTAAATTAAGATTTGAAAAAGTTTTTTTCAAAATTAATTGTACATTAATTATTAGTTAACAAGAAAAAACTTGATTAGATTTAAATATAGTAGAAACTAATTTCTTATTATATGTTTTATTAGAATATTACATGACGAAAGGATTAAATTATATAAATATTATAATTATGTATGAATAAGTGTAGTTAATCTATTTTAACATTTCTAATATTTGGATAGTTATGACATATTGTTAAATATTAATTTTGATATATAATTATAAATTATTTAGTTGAAGAATGAAAAATAAATTAAAGAATTTTAAGTTATTTATATCTAAACTTAATGGGTCACATATATAGAACAATTAATGAGAAAAAATTTATTCTTCATAAAAAGAAACGACACTAATGGAGGTAACACTCATGTCATCCATTTCAAAAAATTTGAGTTCTCTTTTTTTATTCTGTAAATCCATTAGAAGATTAGACAATTCAACAACTTGTAACAGTTTTATTAGAGAAGAAAAATTTGCGCAATACTCGAATAATACCCTTTAATTTCTTGCTTATTGTTTTAAGTTGTTATATTAAAGAGATTTTTCATGAAATTGAAGATTATTTTGTTGTGCCCATGATTTGATTCTGGTTGATTTTCTTCATGTTAAAAATTCATAAATAGAATTACTTGACATCGAAAAGAGACATAAAAATGACGTGAGATATATAAAGATGTGGTTCATAATCAAATGTTTAAAAAATTTTGGATTGAAATTTAGTATCCCTGTTTACATATAAACTCACTTGAACTTGGTCTAATTTTTCTTTAAACCTTTTAAAATTAGTTTGGCCTTAGACAGTATGAAAGAGGTACTAAAGTTGTCTGGTTGCCCCTTTCCGTGTCCCTCATCAAAACCTTTGACGATTTTAGCCTTGGATAGTATGGAAAAGGAAAGAAAGTTGTGTGCATGTCATTCTTCGTGCTAGGACAGAGTTCCCCTTTTAAGTTAGTTGATTAACTGTAATGATATTGCTATCTTTCGATAAAACCAAGTTCAGATGAAAGGTGTTCCAACTACTCTGCTCTTATGCTAATAATTTACGTAGCAGTAGTTTAGAAACTGTGCGATGGGGTTTGCAAAATTTGGGTGAAGTAAAAGATATTCGAATATGTAATGCAATGGATATGCCTGTTTCTTTTTCTTTTGTTTTTCAATTTTAGTTTCCTTAACTACATTCATCATTTCCTTTCAGGGTATGAGGCGCCAAAACTTAGGTATGTATCCTGGTTAGTTACGCAGCTAAGGCTTGATGCTTGGTAGATCTATATTGTCCAACTTACTAGGGTAAAATGTTCTTGCTATCGTGAAGGAAACTTGCTGACAAAACTGCAGCGGCTGGGTTCTATGTGGTTGTGCCTGACTTCTTTTATGGGGATCCCTATGTAGCAGATGCCGGGAAGCCAGTACAAGTGTGGCTAAAGGATCATTCACCGGTTTTTTTCTGGCTCTGTGCTGATAGAATATGAGTTAATAATCCATGTGTAATAGTGGTTAAAGTTGTTTCTTTGTTAAATTGATTCATTGTTTTTTGTAGGAGAAAGGATTTAATGATGCAAAACCAATTATTGCTGCTCTGAGAAGCAAAGGGATTACTGCAATTGGAGCAGCAGGGTTTTGCTGGGGTGGTGAGATTCCTTCTTTGTTTTGGAATTTTGAAGTGTTCCTCATATATAGTTCTTACTTGTTGATTTCTTGCCAGCCAAGGTGGTTGTGGAGCTTGCAAAATCAGACTACATTCAAGCTGGAGTTCTTCTGCATCCTTCCTTAATCACTCCAGCTGATTTTGGTGGTATATTCCTTGTTTGCGAGCATTACTGTGTCCTCTGCCCCCTGGAAACTTTCCAAACTTGTGGTGTGAAGTTCAAAATAATATTGGAACCTGGTTGAGCAATATTTAATGAATATACTGCAATTTGAAAGCTAGTGAGATGGATTTAGCCTAACTATATGCTGTCCAAAGTTTGTCAATTTTCACCAGTTAGCCTAAAAGGTTAAAGAAGATTAGAAGCTGTGAGGCAGATTGATATTTGGAGTACTTTCTTTAGCGGGTATGAGATCAACCAATTTCCCAGTAGAAATGGTCTTTTAATACTCAATTTTGATTGGTTTTTTCAGAGGTGAAGGCTCCAATTGCTGTATTGGGAGCTGAGTTTGATAGCATTTCTCCCCCTGAACTCCTGAAGGAATGTGAGAAAGTTTTATGCACGAGACCCGAGGTGAATTTTTATCTGAATTTCGAAGTCCATTTGGCTATAAAATAGAATCCACTGCAAACTGGAGGGTTTCGAGAAACGATATACAAAATATGTTTCATTACTAAATGATGGATATGTGATATTCTGAATCTTCTTTGTCAAGTTTCAATACAGTACTTTATGCTAAAGCATTGCATATGTGTGCACTGGTCAGTAACCTACTAGATTCTTATATTGAACAGGTTAAGAGCTATGTCAAGATATTTCCTGGAGTCCCACATGGATGGACTGTTAGGTACAAGGATGAGGATGAAGTAGTTGTAAAAAGTGCTGAAGAAGCCCACAAAAACATGTTGGAGTGGTTCACAGAGCATGTAAAATGAAGTCAAGGTAGTTGCTTTTCTAGCGACTGCCAGTAACAAGTCTAGAGCTGCCCTCCTTAGTTACGGGCTTTTATATCAAACCTTGGCCGCGGTTTCCTTTCCATGTGATTTGAGTTCTGACCTTTACTGACTAATCAAGTTTATAAACTTAAGTTGTGTGTGCAAATTGGAATCTTCTGGGACTGATGCATTTACTTCTATTCTGTCATGAAGGATCTTTTGTTTCTCATAGACGAAGAAGCTATAAGAATCTCTTGACCAAGTATCATCCACACACGTTCAGAAGGAAATTGAGAACAATTCAAAACGTCCACATGATACTACTTTTTGTCAATACTATCATGTGATTGATGTTGTAACACATTTTTATCTTAAACTT
Source organism: Erythroxylum pedicellare (assembly GCA_027563575.1). NCBI lineage: Eukaryota > Viridiplantae > Streptophyta > Magnoliopsida > Malpighiales > Erythroxylaceae > Erythroxylum > Erythroxylum pedicellare. Next base: position 21,445,419 of record JAOQMP010000009.1, on the reverse strand, counting down.
ATTGGCGTAGGCTAGGGTTTTACCAATAGATTTTTTAAAAAAATTAAGATTAATATTAAAATTTTTATTTATTCAATTAAAATTTGAAAATATGTTGATGGATTCATATGACATGATATAATTTATGCGAGTTTTTTTAACAAAATTTTAAAAATATAAAGAAGCATTTATGATAATATGACACTTAATAAACAAATAATGGACGAATGAATGTTTAAAGATATTATGGTTAAGTTTGAAAATTATGAAACGTTAAAATTTGAATAATATTCTAATAAAAATTTTGAAATTTAATTAACATATTTTGGAAAGTTATCATTGTTTAACATCGGGTTCTGCCGATGCATTATTGTAAGCTAGAGACAAGTCTCTGATTTCATCGTGATCAATGGCTGAAAGTTACATTAAGTCGTAATAAGTAGGAGTGAACTAAATGGTTTTAACTCCTTATTTAAGACTCTCCTCTTCAGAAGGTCTTGAGTTCAAGTCACGTTAAAGGATGAAAAATAGGAAGTGCTCCTATTGATAATCCTCTAGTTTCTTGGACAAAGCTCCTTGATCGGATCAATTACGGACGTCTCGTTTCTAACAACAATGTGGAAGTTGGAGCTACTAGGGAGCTTGGGAGCTAATGGAAATCTGATGCTGAGCAGAGTCAGTGATAATTCAAGTATGTGAAGACTCCTTGTGCGTAGAAATGTACAAGCTATGTAGGAACTTAAAGGACCTTGATCGGATCAATTACGCACGCCTCGTTTCTAACAACAATGTGGAAGTTGGAGCTACTAGGGAGCTTGGGAGCTAATGGAAATCTCATGCTGAATAGAGTCAGTGATAATTCAAGTATGTGAAGACTCCTTGTGCGTAGAAATGTACAAGCTATGTAGGAACCTAAAGGATCTTGAGATTTCGGAATTTAGGGCTTAGGATTAGTCCTGCTAAGCTGGGATACCTAATGTAATAAAAAAAAAAATCTCTTTTTGATGTAGTCTTATATCATTCATGAAGAGACACGAAAGTGGGATTCTTATGACAAAATGTCAAAAACCATTATTTACTGAACTCTTCGATACTTCAAAGTCAGTGTCAAACCTAATGTAATAAAAAAAAAAAGAAATCCCTTTTTTATGTATTCTTATATCATTCATGAGGAGACACGAAAGTGGGATTCTTATGACAAAATGTCAAAAACCATCATTTACTGAACTCTACGGTACTTCAAAGTCAGTGTCAAACCATTGATTTAATGCAACCCCTTTTAAAGATATAACTAAGAGAAAACAGAGTCATGGAAATGAACCAAAGCAAGTTTGTATATCAAAAAGAAAACTAGTGATTGGTTAGACTGATGCTGGAATATGTACATTAGTAGGAAGACAAATGCTACGATTTGCAATTGAAATCTAACGTTAAGAATCCTCGCAAATTCTGGATTTGGTAGTAGAAAAATGAACTCTTTTCTAGATATCGGTGTAGTTATACACATAAATTGTATCATAAAAGTTTTTTAGAAAATTTCTAGTATGCTTATTCTTCTCTTTTCCTGGGACTTGCAAAATGATTCCGCGGAGAGAGTAAAAACTGCGTGGACATCACTACGTCAATCGAAGTGATGTAACTGGACCTTTTATGGAGGCAAACGGTCTGTGGAGGAAGTTGGAGGCCTCAAGGCCTATGTAACTGGACCTTCCCAGCTGCAATTCGTTAGCCATTTGTTGATCTGGGTACTTTGGCAAAATCCATACACGAGTGTTTTACTGGCTTCAAGTTTGAAAACTTGTACATCTAGCTCAGTTTCTGGATTATGATCAAAATGGAAGTTTATAGGACATCTTGCTGTTAAGTTAGAGAAACTTAATCTGCTATCAAATATGATTCTAAATAATACTTTTTGGTTTCATCTTCACTTAGTTGATCTCTTCGAATATTACATCAAACTATTTCGTTAGGCACTGAGGAAGCTCGTCGATTTTCTGCTGGCTCTCTGCTTGGAGCTCCTGCTTCTGATATTTGATGCTGAGTTCTTAAAACTATGTGGATTAAGCCGACTGGTGTTGTATTTGTAGACGATTCTAAATTTTATGCAAAATTTATTTGCCAATATTACTGTTAAATAACGTTTCCATTTTGTGAATGCTGTATTGCATTTTATGAAGCACCTAAGTTGAGGTTTGCAGCCTTCCTAAAACTGATTATTGAAGCTTCTGCTCATATTATGCTCGTGTTTCGATCTTCTAGTTGATCAATCACGTAGCTTAAGTGAAATGTCTTCATATGTTTTACCCATTTAGACATGATAAATTTATTTGTGTTTGCAATTTCCAAAATGGATTGTTTTAGGTTATCCACAAGAAAAAAAAAAAATGATCTAGAGATGGCTCAAGTGCCATAATATAGCCATGTTAAAAAATTTTGTTTGATCCTTCCACTTCTGTTTTAAAAGACAAGGTTGCTGAGGCAGGATTCTATGTTTTGGTGCCCGACTTTTTTTATGGAGATCGGTATGACCCTGACAACACAGAGAGGCCTACATCAGTTTGGAGAGAATTGCATGGAACAGTACGTGTCTGGCTGTTAAGTTATGCAGATTATTTATCTTGTTGAGCCAGTAAATTCCAAATAGCAAAAGGACTTCCCTTTGTTCTCCATGGATTCATAAATCACCATACAGTATATATGATGCCGATCCTAAATGGACTGCACTCAAATTCGTTATGAAATGTTTGCAGGACAAAGGATATGAAGATGCTAAACCTGTTAATGCTGCTCTCAGAAATAAAGGTGTATCTGCAATTGGAGCTGCAGGGTTTTGGTGGGGCGGCAACATACATATACTGATTCCAACTTTTTAACTTCTTATGGCATTGATTGCTTGCGTCAGAAACTAGCTGACGCGTGGCTGTGGAACTAGCAAAGTCTTAATATATTAAAGCTGCATTGTTGTTACAGCCCTCACGTGTCACGGTGGATGATATTAAGGGTAAGAACATCATTGAATTGCATAGATTTCGATTACAAGTGTAGGCTTTTTACTTGAGATACGATGAGGCAACACAAGGGCTTAGTAACATGGAAGTATGAATGATTTTGCGTGGGAAGATACTATGAACTACTTCCTTTTGGACGTGCATACTGAAATTTGCGTGGCCAGTCTCTGCGGATGTGAAAGTCCCAATTGCTGTCCTGGGTGCTGAGTTCGACAAGGCGTCTCCACCAGAATTCCTCTGTCAATTTGAGGAAGTTCTAGATGGCAAGCCTGTGATAAGCCATAGCCTATTTTCAAATATTCTTCACCTTGGAATGAGGATAAACCTGCACTAATCGCAGCCTACGAGATACTTTTGATCACTTGGGACACTTGATTAGTCGGTTAGTGTTTTGGTCGTCCTAATTAATGTCCACAGGTTAGCAGAAGCTATGTGAAGATATTTCCTGGCGTATGGATGGACTGTTAGGTATAAGGCTGAGGATGGGACAGCTTGGCAGAGTGCTGAAGAAGCTCATAAGAACATGCTGGATTGGTTTATTATCTCAAGTGAGGAAGATGGAACAGAAAAGCTATTCCAGCACCATTATACGTGGGTCTGATTGGCAAACTGGGGCTCAATTACTTGAATAAACTCTTCACATCTGCAAGAACATAATTATTTGCATTTCTAAGTTATTGGATTAAATTTTTTTCGTTTTGTTGTTCTGTAAGGTTGTGGTACTAACCAAGCTGCGAAGTTTTTGCCTTGAACGAGTTTTTAGGAGCTTACATCAACGGGCAAATGCACTGACATAAAATATTGCAATTTTTTACCACCTACAACATACCCAAAATCAACACCATAGCTACATAAAGAAATTTTATGCGTGCAGTACTCCCTCTTAAGTTTAGCAAATAAGCATTATCCAAGCAATTAAACTGTCAATACACAACTGATAGCATTTGCATCTGCTGATACAAGTGTACATTCTGCTTCCTAAATGAGTGGAGGGGATAGCAGTATGGCATTTGGAATGTGAAGAAGACCGTGTTTCAGACTTAAAGAGTAGCATTAGATGCTTACAAGAAAATTCATATGTTCTAACTAGTGTTTATCCTCCGCGAGCTTCTCTTCTTGTAGCATCATGAAGCAGATCAACGTCAACCCCCTCAGGAGGTAGCTGAACATATCGTACCACTGATCCCCTGATGAAACAGTTCCTCACTGAAAGCTGCAAAGACAAAGTCATTGCACCCAGCCAGGCAGGAAAATACAACAGAACGAAAATCAACAGATGCAAAAGTTTCACTGACAATAACAACAAAACGAAGCACAAAAGAGTTGTAAGTCATCAAAAACAGTTGGGAGAATGGACAACATAATCAAGATAAGAAGTTCAAGATAAAATTCAACCCTAAAGGGCATCAATAATCATAGGATGAAGGAATATTATGTTGTACTTAATGAAACATACGACATAAATGCAAATACATAAACACCCTGATATTTTAAGTGAGTGAAGCAAAGAGATTACAGGTGTCATCAATTATTCTTGAAGACATACGAAAGAATAAAAAACGCAAAGATGCTTATAGAAACTTAGATTTTGGACCATACTATATGTACTTTGCCTCATTTTGTTAGATGTCATCTTTGAGATCAAGTCAAAGTTTCCAGAAAGCTGCTGATAAATCAGGAGTAAAATATCACATCCAATTCATTAGCAAGTCATCATCATGCTTCGCCTGTTATACAAATTCAGTGAAGCAAATCCCCGCTTGGACATGTACAACAGGCAACACACATTTGGGGGACGCATTTGCCAATACTAAGCAAAAAATGAAAGCAGTAGGCTGTAACAACCTAAAATGCATTGAAAAGTGAGTATTTGTTCAGATATTACACGTAAGTTGGAGACTTGAAGTCTCAACGTTGTAATAATACCAAAATCCCATCTAATGCTTCATACTAAATCAATCACATCATTAACATGAAAAGCTTCAGAATATTTTCTTTCCTAAAAACCCGAATGCATAAAATTAAAATAGTTCCAAAACCCTAAAGCTAAATACGCAAAATCAGGACTTGCTACGGATACACCCAACACTCTCACAAAAAGGTTAATCACCTAAGTTCATGAATCCAGTGTTCTCCATCTAAATTAAACGTAAAATGGCCCACATTGAATAACCACACACAATCATAACCCTAGCGATTGGAAGGAGGAGTAGGAGATACCATGTGGGGGTACTTGTCTTGATCGACAACACGAGTGTTCTCGAGCTTGATGTTAAGGTACTGATCGACAGAGTGAAGCGTGCCTCTGATCGCCAAATCATTCTTAAGCTCCACAGTCACTTCTCTACCCACCAAGTCCTTGAAGTAGGAAAAGAACAACTGCCCACATCAAAGAAACCCAAAAAAAAGAAAGAATTACATTGGGAAACATATATTCGATTAAACCCGAAAAGAAAACGCCACTTCAGCGGTGATTACCATGGTTTCCGTATAGCAAGAGAAACAGAAACAGCTCGGTCGAGGCGAGGGAAATTGAAATGTTCTTCACTCACAGTCGTTGGATACCGATTTTGTTTACTTAAAATTACCATAATAACCCTGCGCTTTGTCATTTTTATCATTCTAGTCTTGAGCATGTACCTCTTTTGTACGGACGATGGTACATGGTATGTAAGGCTTATCGGAAATGTTTTAAAATTATAATGTCGTGGTTTAATACATTTAATTACTATTTTATTATTATAAAATTTGTTAAAAATAAAATAACTTTAATTTTTTTAAAAATAATTATATTATTTATCAAAAAACTTCAAAGTTTAAATCGACATAGTTATTTAATTGATTGTGTTCCCAAAATTACTGTAAGTTAACGTCAAAATGTTTACTAAAAAAGTTAATATCAACTTATTAAGTGCTTAAAAAACATATATAATTATTTTAATATTATCATCTTTTAATAATATAATTATTTTGACATATTTTGTGCTCTTAGGGGTGGTTGAGTTGGTAGGGTGGAGGAGCATAGGGTCAAAAGATTATGTGTTCGATTTCTTTTACCTACGCTCTCTTGTTCGAGCCTATCGTACGTGATTTATCTAGTACGGAATACCCGGTTAACGTAATTTGTAGGTTATTACGCCAATTTAGATATTTATCCAATGCACATCTAAAAAGTAGCATATGCAAGTTTCTCCATTTCAAAAAAAAATATTTTGTATAATTAATATCATTTATTATTTCAGTTTTTTAGTTACCAAATTATATATATATATATCACGTGTCGTTTCTTCACTATGTCCAATTTGAGTTTCATTAATATCATATTAATTAATATTTAAATATAAAGTATTTGATTATATATATATATATATATATATCACGTGTCGTTTCTTCACTGTGTCCAATTTGAGTTTCATTAATATCATATTAATTAATATTTAAATATAAAGTATTTGAATAAGTGAAATCTTAATTTACAGCTTTGATAATAGTGATTATATTGTTATTGCTCTTATCATTTTGGTGATAATGTAACACGTAGGATAATTCTTATTATGTGCCTCGGATCGTTAGTGAAAGAGTTAAAAATGAAAGAAATGCAGAATATCTGATTTCAGTTTCATCTGATTTTCTGAAGCAATTTTTAAGGCCAAAACGAGCTCCAATCTATCAGGACTTCACAAAAAACGTTCACAGATATGCGATTAACATTTTTCTACAGTTTTCTTAAGACGTAAGCACTCTTAATGGGTTAGAGGATCTATATACTTACAAATTACATGAGCAACTGTAGGAAACCTTAACCTTTACATGTAGTTTCCATATCGAGCTTTCCCATTACAAGTTCGATATGGGTCTGATTCACATTAATCAGAATCTATTTTCCTCCTAGACTTCAACCTATTAATTTAAATCATTTATTGGATCACTTTATTACATTTATTTCGATCAAATTGCATAACTTAATCGATAAGTTATTGAAAATTCGAAAATATAATTAATAGTTGTCTAAATTTATGAGAAAGGACAAAATTGTCCAACTTTCTCCTCCTTGGACAAGTATTAATTGTAGTTTTAACTCAAGTTTAAAAATCGGCTAAGTCATGTTGCTATATTAGTAACAAATTTTTTTAACAAAATTAAAAACATTTGATCCAAAGGTAATGAAAGTCCAACATTTTGTCCTACAAGGTTTTCGATATCGAAAAATATCAAACACATGTGTCATGTGCGACACAGGTCCAATATAATCACGATTATCTTATACCTCACTAACATGAATGTGAAAATAGAGTGTGGTAAACTATGATGATATCTATATGATCTAAAACGTATCATCTTCACTTGTAAGTCTCGATTTCTCCAACTTTATGCTAAACTACAGCAGAGAAATCCTGTTTTCTTTCACCGAATGCTAAACAACATTAGAGAAAACTTGTTTTCTCTCACTGAATGCTAAATAACATTAGAGAAAACTTTTATGTTCTCCAACTGAATGCTAAACTACATTAGAGAACTTTTATGTGATTGAAAACTTATATCCCCTTATGTCATGTTAAATTTATAGACATTCGTACTAAAATGTATGTGTCAAAATGACATAGGCTCAAGGTCAATTTTTGTATATGTCCAATGACCTTTAAAATGCTTAAGATCAACACAAATCTCAAGACTTTCGTATGTATTATGAATATACACAAGAACATTTATTATTGAGGATAAAAAGATGATCATCTATTTTAATAAATAATCATAATGTCATAATACATTAAAATGTACAAACTTTTAAAGAGCAAATATAATTATCCCTAACTACTGCTCTTTAAGGACTTTAACATGCTCATACTGGATACATGTTTAACAAACACTAGTGGGCAAAGTTCTTTAGTCAGTGGATCAACTAACATCTCCTCAGTCCTAACGTGCTCCACTTCAACATCACCCTTCTGAATCAACTCCTTTATAGTCAAGTACTTGACCTCCAAATACTTAGATCTTGTGATATTCTTGTTGTTGTTACTGAACAACACTATAGCAAGATTATCGCAATATAACCAAATAGGTCTAGCTATCGAATCTACCACAGACAACTCAGAAATCAAGTTTTTGAGCCAAATCGCCTGTGTAGTAGCTCCATAACATGCGACCAACTTTGCATGCATGGTCAAAGAAGTTACCAGTGTCTGCTTGACACTCTTCCATGATACTGCACCATTTGCGAACATAAAAATGTACCCTGAAGTGGATTTGCGATCATCCGGACACATAGCGAAATCGAAGTCCGTATATCCTATGAGGTTTAAATTGTTGACTTTCCTATATGTCAACATATAATCCTTGGTACTCTTTGTGTATCTCAACACTCGCTTAACTGCGTTCTAATGGTCCACACTTGGGTTAGCCAGATATCGACCATGCAATCCGACAACAAATGCAATGTCTGGTCTAGTGCACACCTGGGCATACATAAGGCTACCAATTGTACTAAAGTATGGGACGTTCCTCATAGCCTCTCTCACAACTTCATTCTTTGGACATTGTGCCAAAGATAATCTCTTACCATAAAAGATAGGTGTTACGACAGGTTTACAATCAACCATATTAAACATTTGTAGCACTTGCTCAATGTATGCTCTTTGTGAGATGGTTAATGAGTGTTGAGATATGTCTTAGTGAATCTACATACCGAGGAAAAAAGATGCTTCACCTAAATCCCTCATGCTAAAGTGTTTAACCAAAAGTTGCTTTATCTCATGTAACATGGCCAAATTATTTGATGTGAGCAAGATATCATCTACGTACAATAATAGAAAGATAACTTTTCTCTTTCTGACTTTATAGTATAAGCATTTTTCAACTTTGTTTTCTACAGAGCCAAATAAGGTCAAAACCTCATCAAACTTTTCATACCATTGTTTGGAAGCTTGTTTCAGACCGTATATTGATTTAGTCAATTTACAAACTTTGTCAGTTGCATCTTGATTTTGAAACCCTTCAGGTTGCTCTATATAAACCTCCTCATAAAGGTTACCATTTAGGAAAGTGGTCTTAACGCGTATTTGATGTAGCTCCATGTCATAATGAGTTATTATTGTGATAATCAATCTAAATGCATCCTTCAAGGATATAGAAGAGAAGGTAACATTGAAGTTAACTCCTTCTCTTTGAGTGAATCCCTGGCAACCAAACGCGCCTTAAACCGCTCAACTTGACCCTGTTTATCATTTTTGGTTTTAAAAAGCCACTTGCAACTGACAAGCATGTAATGTTGAGCTAAATCAACAAGCTCCTATACCTTATTATACCTCATAGACTACATCTCATCCTTCATCGCTTCCCACCATATATCCGCATGGAGTCCAGAAACGACTTCTGTAAAAGCAACTGAATCCACAGCATGTCCTATGTCATAGTCTTGCTCACCCAAATAGACTATGTAATCTGGTGAGATAGCAGGTCGCCTCTCTCTGGTGGATCTGTGCAACTGTATAGGTTCTTGTACCTTAAAAATCTCTTCCTGAACAGGTATAGGTTCCTGTGCTTGCATAGGCACCGTACTTGGACCTATATCCACCGGACCTGACTGTATGAGAAGTGGATACAAAATAATCGCAATATTCGTCTTGCTATCTCCTAGAGGATGTGAAGATCCTCCTTTATCATAGATATTGTATTCCAGAAACTTAGCCATCTACGATTCCACTATTATAGCCCCTCCTTCTCTACAGTAAAATCTGTTGTCCTTAGAATGGTTGGGATAACCTACCAAATAAATAAGAGTGGAACGAGGTTGCAATTTGCTTTCATAAGGATTATCTAACCTTACCTCAGCAAGGCAACCCCATACACCAATGTGCACAAGGTTTGGCTTCCATCCTTTCCAGAGTTCAAAAGGTGTCTTCGATATTGACTTACTTGGGACTCTATTCAAGATATACAATGTTTTCTTAATGACTTTGCCCCAAAGGTATTCAGGTAGGTTAGTCTTGCTTTGCATTGATCTCATCATGCTCTTTAGGATGCGATTGCGCCTTTCGACTAAACTATTTTACTCAGGACTACCTAGGATAGTGAACTTAGTCACTATTCCAACTGATTCCAAATATTTGGCAAACAGACCATTTTCTTGTCCTGCAACTCCATGTCTGCCATAGTATTCCCCTTCCCTGTCATATGACAATCTTTATTGATTTTTCCAATTGGTTCTCAACCTCAGTCTTAAAGATCTTGAACTTATCAAGAACTTCAGACTTTTCCTTAAGCAATAGCATATAACCATAGCAAGAATAATAGTCTATAAATGTCAAAAAATATCTAGCATGGCATAACATGACTGTATAGGGATTACTAACGTCTGTAATGTATGAGGTCCAATAAAATAGAAGCACAAGTTGACCATTTTTTCTTTATCCTGGTCAACTTAACCCTACAACAATCGATATATATTTCTAGATCACTAAAGTCCAGAGTTGAAAGAATGGTATCCTTTATTAATCTCTCAACCCTCTCCCTATAAATGTCGCCAAGACATTTATGTCACAACATGTACGATGTTTCCTTTATGAAGGCTCTCTTTCGAGTAATAGGTTTGGCAACATAAAAAGAATCATACATTTTATTAGGAGTAAGACACATTCTATACAATCCGTAGGATAAGAAGGCAGTTCTGATATGTCTTGTATTGGTAAAAATATTTAAAGCTGAAGTATCAAATACAAAACGATAATCTTCTTTATCCAAAACTGATACAGA
>JAOQMP010000009.1:21411832-21425997 GCA_027563575.1 Erythroxylum pedicellare | reverse complement strand
GCAAAAAAGTCCTCCAAATTTTTAAAATTTTCGGTACCGACTAGTATTTGATCGGCATTTTGCAAATCGGTCGGTACAGTCGAAATCGGCCGGTACCGATCGTATTTAAAATAGGTACTAAAATTTAAATTTTCATACCAATTTTAGGTCGATACGGAGCGAAATTCATATATATGGATACAATACACATTTTTATTTTTATTTATAACTATTTTATGAATATTAATGAAGTACAAATGCCTCTTTGGAGTTAGGACGCAGAACATCTTGAAAGAAATAGATCGAATCTTTGACTATGGACAACTACGAGCTATGCATTGTGGGCATCTTTTTTTTTTGTTGGTAATTTATGATATATTAAGAGATATTAAATAAATAGTCAGAAATATATAATAAAATAAAAGGTTCAATAAATTAAAATTAACGTCACGATATTATATTAATCAACTATTATCAAATAATTGTTCTATTTAATAATAATATTATTTTATATTAATCAAATCGTATTAAAATTAGATAAAGATTGAATTAGATTAAATAATTTGAAATATGAATAATAGAAAATGGCTTTAATTATTTGAAGCTTAATTGAAACAAAGATTATTAAATGAAAATTAATTGATTTATTTTGATTTATACGAATCTATCAATTTATGAATTGATTGATTAATTAATAAATTGATCAGTTTTTAACAACAAGTGTTATTAAGATAAATCGAACCGAAAATTTAAAAATTGAACTAAAAATTAGACAATTCATGGTTTTTATGATTGAACCAACTGAACTGGTTGCGTTTTTTTAATGATTTTAAAATCAAACCAAAAGTTAAACCAGTAAAATAAGATATTTAAGGTTTAAAAGGTTCAACTAGTATTAGACCGTTATAAAGCCGCCTAAAAATTGAATAAAATTAAATAATTTAAAATATGATTGAAAAAATTATCCTTACTAAAAGTTTGTTAAATAAAAATTAATTAATTAATTTTAGTTTATAAAAAATTATTAATTAATAAAAATTGACTAATTAATTAATATATTAATAAATTTTTATTAAAGTTAAAGATTTTCTTATATAAAAAATACGTTTATCGTACCACATACAAATTGGTACAAGGATATTCCTTGAATGTAGACAAATAGTTTTAAGTTAGAGTTAAACATAAGTGCTTATTATTATTATAAATTACAATTCATTGTTAGTAATTATCTTGTAAATCAACAAATCAATAGCCCTGGCTCGGCTCCTAATGTTCTCTCAGATCATAATAATGGGTCCCCGATGATATTAATCAACCGAAAAAGGAAACCGAGTACAAAATCTAAAAGATAAGCCCCGACGCACAGGAAAGAACTCAAACCATGTCTAGACAAACAGCAAACGACAGCAACAATTTTTGTCCGTATCCGAGCCCTTCATGACAAGGAAGTGTAAATGTAGATTCTGCATCATCAATTTGGGTGGCAACAATCCACGGTTTTTTTTTTTTTTTTTTCTCAATCTCATTTTCTTATGGTCACTGCCACTCAAAATATGGCGGACTTAGATTCCTAGAATTTTATGCCTTTAGGAGGATAAGGTCATGTGGTTCTGTGTCACACATAGGAGAGATTTGGATTTGGTGCTTTGATTGAAAAACTGAGTTCCTTCTCTCCAGGGATGATGCTTAAGTTTTGTTTGATGACTTCTCATGCCTGTCCACCTGGCCCTAGGTTCGTGTTTCTCCAAGATCGGAATAGGGTTGTCAAGGTATTTACCTAAAAATTGTATCTTGATTGTTGATGGGTGGCCTACTTGGCTTTTATGATTGGTGTTGTGTATGTTCATTATAAATTGGGGTTTACTTCGTTTAACAATGTTTATTGTGATATGAGTTTCTGGTTTCCGTATTAAATTGAAGATTTTGCGAGTACCCGAGCCTGAGGGCATGGTGGTACGCTTGATAAGCTTATCGGTTTGTGATATTTATGCGCCTGGTTATCTGGGTATTGGGGGACATTCTAGTGCTTTTATTTCTGTTTTTTCCGGTTTGAATTCAGTTATTCTACCTGTTGTAGGAAACTCTTTCCCTGGCTTGATTGTTCTAGCTTCTGATTGTGTCCTACCTCATTAGCTTAAATGTTGTCTACTTTATGTTGTTGTTCGTGTCCATACTCTGTTGGATCAGTTTATTATGAATTGACTGTTCTTGTGTCTATAGACAATATGTTGCTGGTTCACGTACTAAGAGGAGCCACTTGATATGAATTGATGCAGGAGTAGGATTTTACGTAAATTTTCACATCAAAAGTGTTTAAGGTCTATTTATTGTTTACTGTCTGTTTTGATTATTGTCGAAGCAATTCAATTTCTCCTATCTTTTTTTTTCTAATTTTAAAAATCTCTTATTGCACTTGCTGTTCAATAAATTATATTTTCTAACTTTACTTGAAAGTGATTTGCTTCCTTTCACTGATCAACCTTTTTCCATGTAGAAGTGTTCTTAATTTCATCCTAATTTAATTTTAATAGCGTACATTGTAACCAATAATAGTTCAATGATAGACAATTCTATACACGGTTGATGCAGGATTGTCAATGCTATTTTCCAAGTCAGCAAGCAAAAAAAGATATTTCAAGATTGAACTCTTATATGATGAAGTTGCATCCGCTAGAGGAGCCATGGATTCATGTGCGTGAATTCCATGAAGTCAACCAGCTTTCCAAGATTGACCTAGCCATTAGAAGGCCTGTTCTCATTAATATCCAAGGTTTATAACTCACTGTCGCCTTGTTGGATGGCCTAGTTTCAATACCATTTCAGAATAGATTGTTGGCCACCACTTGGTGCATAACTGCAAAATGAATGTTGATGTTGCTTTATGAAATGCTACTAAATATTTAAATCTAACAGGTTTGGGGGGATAACTTTTCAGTCAAATTTTTAGTTAAGTTAATGGAAACCATCAGTGATAAATTGTTCTAGAAAGGCACCTGTTGTGATGACTATGCTACGAGTAGATGTGGTGAGACCTGATGGAATGACGTGGTACAATGATTTGATCCGTCTACTTCTTGTTTGTGATGTGAAGTAATTTTTACTAATTTTCTTCCTCTGTAGAACAGAGTTGCTGTGACTTGGCCCACTTGAGCCTTGGGATGGCTGAATGATGCATAAAACATGAGAACATGGTTCAATATCTTATGTCCAGATCAAGTGAATTAGAGGAAGGTAGACTTGATGTATCTTTATTCTCAGACTTGATGGGATCTCAAGGATTAGATTATGCCATGGATTTGCAGCCTTATGCTCCTGTTATTTACGCAAATGGAAGATTTGACAGCCCAAAGTCAGCAATGGACTGTGTAGCTGATCTAGCCTCTCGTTCAAAAATAAACAAATTACCTAAATAGTCCACTCTTACTCACTGGAGCTGCCGCACAAATGGGGGATATTGACCCTATTCTTGAGTATTACTTGTCGAAGAAACGAACCACAACAAAAAGGCACAAGCATTCGATGCTTGTTCCCCAAGTTAGCAGGTATAGATTTCAAGACATAACATAAATAATTTTAATTAGAAATACTTGCAACTCATAGGTATTATATTATTCTGGAGTTGAATTCTTATAAGGTTCAGTCCCCTATCCTATTCAGTTACCTTATTTTAGCAGAAAAAGGGTTTTGATTAGTTCATTTCCCATTGAAGAAGGCCATCCCGTATCTTTGTTTCTTGTATTCCAACCTCAGAGTATATACTTTCCAGATACAACCGAAACTGCAAGATTTTGGATCTGATTATCAAAATGAAAAGAAAATCATTCCAGTTTCCTATCCATTTAATCTTGGAGGTGGCTAATTTTTTGAATAAGTAATGTTGCTTGGTGACTCTTTTTTCTTTTCCTTGGATCACATTCCTAGTTTGTGATTTTGCGCAGTTCTCTAGCTGTTTTCTTTTCTTGCAAAGATAGGTCTCGACTGGTGACATCATAGACCTTTAAAATGTTAATGTTGTTTAATGTGTTTGTTTCATATAAAGCACAACTTGGTGTCATTAGTATGAAGTTCATCATCATTCATAATTGTGGTGTAAATTTTGTCATACACAACTCTTCTTTATGTAACACATCTTTTATTTCAAGTGTGGAGTTGAAATAGTCAAGTTGCTTGTAGTTGCATGAACATGGCCATTAAAAATATAGCTGAAAGTAAAAATAAAGCTTCTTGATTTATCATTGTGGTTTTCCTTTGTTTATTTCTTTCTTTTGCCTACTTTAATTGGTTGTTCATGATTTTGCTGTTCTCCTCTGATTGGCAGACTTGATAGCAGTGATCAACAAGCTGACAAGCTTGGGGATCCTTTAACTGCCAAAAAACTGACATCTAAGACTTTGAAGAGGTACCTCTCAATTACTGCTTCTAGGTCACTTCATTGTGCCAGTTTCATGACATGAATCTTATACATGTGGTTGAAGTGCTTTAGAGTTCATTTTATTAAATCCATTAGCCAACAGTTTACGCTTGAGCTGTTTCTTCCTTCAACTAATTACCATTATGGATACATGAGTGTGATTATTACAAAAAATTATTCTCATCTATTGGCTCCTAGTTTTTTTGGGTCCATTATGATATTCACTCAATAGCAATAGAGAAGTTTAGAGTTAATACTTCATGTTGATATACCGATGATCTGGTATTAGTTCAGATCAAAGGATCAAAATGGAAACACAGATATCCTTAGGTGACATTTCACTTGCACATATCTCTGACAATTCCACAAAACGTATTGACAATTGCAGATGGTGTCGTTTTAACTTGGTACCCATCTGGTCACGAAATTGGTGTTTGTTAGTGCATCTATTTGTGATCTCATGATAGCACAGTTGTGAACATTCGTACCCTTGCAAATGCCATAAGCCTGTGATTAATTATCTCCTTATTACAAATCTCGTTTTCTTCATTGCCTTTACTGATGCATTTTCTTCCGAAAAGGAGTGAGAAAATAAAGCTGAAGTCATCGCCAAAAAGGAAGAAATAGGAGAGAAGTTAGAGAGAAGGATGTCAACAGGCGTAGCTACTTGCATGCATGTGAGTGTCTCTTATCGTCGATTGTGGACAAGCCGTCTGGGAAAGGCAGCAATCCTGTCTATAAAGAATTCTTGACCCGACCTTGCGGAGTTTCTTACCAAGTTTTCTATTGGCATTGCTGGGACTGGTCTTGCTGTTCTTCTGTCAGTTTGTCTGCAAAGTTTCTTCTGGGGGTATGAAGCCATTTTCTGCATCAAAATTCTTGAGCACAGGATTTGGGATTGGTCCGACCTGGCTCTCTTTGGTCGTGAATAAGGGACACAATTGTTAATATCAGCAGGAATGCAACCAAAGTGCGCTTGGAAGATGCGGAAATTAAGAGAAATGTTGAAACCATTTTGAAGGTTATAAACGTCAGAGGCTTGACAACAGTTACATCGGCACTCTGGGCAGCTTGCGTTTAAGGAAGACAGCTAACATCATATGATGCTAATGGTTAATCAGACACCCACTGAACTGCATATGCTTTAACCATAGCTGATGATGATCAGTTGGAGATGCCTAAAATGGGAAATTTGAGGCTCTACTAGTTGTAACACTAGTCATTCTTGGCACCAGCATTCCAAATACGTGTGCAAGAAAAAAGAATTAAATGATTAGTATTAGAGTACTTTTCCAGTACAGGAATATTTGAAAGGGATATTATTCCGCTGAAAGAAGAGGGATATGATCAATTTTACACCGTTAAAGAGGAACTTAGTTTATGACCCTAACAAACTTAACTCATTTTCAAACCAATACCAATGTGTCTTCGATACCTTTGCATCAAATGTGGGCGGGCTGCGAAAATATCGCATGACATCGTTTCCTCATCGAATAATTATCTGGTCTTCTTAATTCCCCCCTACTTTTGGATTTTAAGCAGACAAAAACCTTTATGGAATTAGAAAACTTCAGGTAATTACTTTAGAAACTACACCTGCTCCAACTGTTCTCCCTCCCTCCCTCAAAGCAAATCTTTGTCCTGTATTCCAACAAGAAAAAGCTTACATGTCAGCACTGGAACTGAGAAAAGTTTATACGTCAAATACTGAAGCTCACAATTAAACGTAACCCTTCAACCTTGATATAATCACATATTTGCAAAATGTAGATGTTGGCCAAAGGGTGAACACGGGTTAAACTCATAGAGCTCTGAAGGTATATAAATGAATATGTCGACACAAGAATCAATTGATCGAAACAATTGAACTTTTCTTTAATGTACACATGTATATCGCAAAATATATGCAAATATATCATCACCCCTTCCCTCGCATATACTAAGATTTGAATCCTGGTAACATCTACTAAGATCTGAATCCTGCTAGATGGGAGGGTAATCTTATTTCCCTACCATCAGAACAAACCTTGATGGTAAATGATCAATTAATCTGCCTACAAGAAAATATAACATCAAAACTACACCACCTGCTGACATTAGAAACATACATAATGCGATTGATTTCTATAATGTGCTTGCTCCCTAAAAACAAGCAAAAGATCAGTTTCATATGTAGTCCATAATCAAACCCATATCTAGTCCCCAAATATGGAAAAGATTTGTGGTAGAATGTCCAGCCAATTAGGTGTTTCAGAATTCATTGAATCCGTGAAATCAGTATGTTAGATTTCTATGTTGGGTTATCATATGTGACGTCAAAAGGGTGCAAAAAAAATAATTGATAATAAACATTTCAAATGCAGAAGGAAAGTGAGCATAATGAAAAAGCAGACTACCTGCTTCAAGGGGAACTGGATAGATCAGTTCGAAAGTAGCACTGACATTGTCGCCTGGCATAACCATCTTCACATTTTCTGGTAACTCAACTTTTCCAGTGATGTCTGCAGTCCTCATGTAAAACTGGGGTCTGTAGTTTGAGAAGAAGGCAGTATGCCGGCCACCTTCATCCTTTGAAAGGACATATATCTCTGCCTCAAATTTCTTATAGGTTTTCAAAGATCCAGGTTTGGCAATGACCTAAAGTTACAAAGAAAACAAGAAAGCGCATTTTTACAGGATTCTCTTCAGTTTTGACCAAAACAAGCTTTTTCAATCACACACTTCTATCTGATTCAATTTTAAAATGTTGATCTCAAAGTGAAAGCAATGATCACCTCACACCAATATAATTCAAGCGGAGGCTAAAGAAACAAGTTGAAGTGTACTATCTTGACTATCACTGCTTACCATTCCTCGTTGGATATCCTCCCTTTTTAGACCACGTAGGAGAAGACCAACATTGTCGCCAGCCTAGAGAAATTCACAGACCCATTAGTAATTAAATAACTCCCTGGAGCAAACCTTAATAACCAACAACGGGCTTGACCTGTTAACTTACTTGTCCTTGATCCAAGATTTTCTTAAACATCTCAACACCGGTTACTGTAGTTTTCAAAGGAGCACCCTGCACAAGAAGACAAATTACTAACAGAATTCTGCCTGCTGATCTAATTGAAATGGCTTATAATGTGAATAATTAGCACAAGGAAAACCTCGTATAAGCCAGCATTAACATTTCAAATGCAAAAAGGCCTATAAAATTATGAAGTAAAAAGGAACTCAATTTGATGAATTTACCGTCATTAATCCCAAAATTTCAACTTCTTCGCCAACTTTGATAACCCCTTGTTCAACACGACCAGTGGCAACTGTCCCACGACCCTTCAACAAACATAAGCATAAAAAGACCAAATTTTTATCAATTCAGGCATAGAACCCACTTTTTATTACAGAAGCCATATAAATTAGGTTACATTGCTCAAAAAAAGAAGCAAAAACTGAAGAATGACAAGAAAGGGGAGAAGAAAAAGTGAAGAAACTTTGATAATAGAAGTTTGTGTCAAAGGAATGCGCACAAAATTAACATGTGTCTTCTGTACCTGAATTGAAAAGACATCTTCTATAGGCAGGAGAAAAGGCTTGTCAAGCTGGCGCACTGGGTCAGGGATGTATTCATCCACAGCATCCATCAGCTTTAAAATAGCCTTTCTGCCAATTTCATCATTTGTCCCCTGTAAGGCAGACAATGCTGACCCTCGGACAATAGGAATTTCATCCCCAGGAAACTTGTAGAAGCTAAGCAGTTCTGTCAGTAATATTTGATTGAAGAACTTGTATTAAACAAATTAAATAAAAACAAGAACCAGCTCCTGTAAAAAGAGTGTTTTTAAAAGGCCTCCTACCACGGAGTTCCATTTCTACAAGCTCTAATAACTCCGGATCGTCAACTGCATCAACTTTATTCAAGAAACACACGAGTGAAGGGACTCCTACCTGTTAATTGCATTTAGAAACACCCAGTCTTGTGACAAGCACCAATGCAAAGGAACTAACTTACAGAGACAGTTTACAAGCTTTAAGGTAAGATATCCACCTGGCGAGCAAGTAAAATATGTTCCTTGGTCTGTGGCATAGGACCATCAGGAGCCGATACAACTAGAATACCACCATCCATCTGGGCAGCTCCAGTAATCATATTCTGCATAGTGATTTAAGTTTTAGGATCATAAGCAATAGTAAATATAGAAGGAGGTTAATCAAATGGTTATAAAGTTGGAGCAAACTATGAGTTGATATTTGGTCCACTAACACATATTTTACCTAGTTACTTGCTTCATCAAAAATTTCAAACATGCATCTTCATCAGCTTAGCCACATCCGCATACAAGAGGATGCATGTAGAATAGAACAAGCAGCATAATGATAATAACATAATGTAAAATACTGTAATCATAGCAGTATTATTACTGCAACATATTTCCACAGCTTTTCTGTATTTTGAAATTTCGACAGTTAAAACAAGCTGCCAAAGAATCCAGAAGCTCATATCTTTAAAAGATCAAACCAATAAAAAGCTTACTTTCACATAATCTGCATGTCCAGGACAATCAACATGAGCATAGTGGCGTTTACCAGTTTCATACTCCACATGGGCCTACATGTTGTTTAAACCAGTGATTAGTTCATAAAATGATCAAGATGGAAAGATCAACATTGTATCTTTATTGGTATCTTAAAAAGAAAGGGAAGCATCCCAACCGTGGCAATTGTTATTCCCCTCTTCTTCTCTTCTGGAGCCTTGTCAATTTCATCAAAGGCAACAGCCTTGGCTTTACCTTCTTCTGCTAGCACCTAAAAATCGCCATTTCGAGGTCTCAAACAAGTAAATGAAAACCATACTGATTGAATGAAAGAAATACAAATACAGCCTAAAAACAAATTCAAACCTTTGTAATTGCGGCAGTCAGGGTAGTCTTTCCATGATCCACATGCCCAATTGTTCCCACATTCACATGAGGTTTACTGGTATTCAGGAAAAATAATCAGATACAAGTCATCTAAAAACAACAAAAAACAGTTAGCTCGGGTTCAATTTTTCACATTCACAACACTACCCTAACAGTCGCCAAATTGCCAAGTGAAAGATAGAGAAGTATTTCTTCTTCACCATTTGTAAAATATATTCCCCAATTGATGCATATTACTGACCAATCATCATAGTTCAACCATTGTCCAAGTCCCATAATAGTTTACTAATCACCTTACCTTTCCTAACGGCTTATTGACCGCCCTTTTAAAAGTAGAATAAAGCATAAGATCCTTGAAAGTTCCGAAGTAAGCACTCGTTATTTCAGTAACCGAACCAAACTAGTCCAACACATTCCCTCCAAAAAAGGAAGCTACCCGAAAGATTCCGACTTAAATCAAGAAAAAGGATTATCAATATCACATAACTAAATCCAAAGAAGCAATCTTTAAGACCATGAGACTTTTAAACAAGAGAAAAAATAAAAACAGAAAACCCAAAAATTTGACATTAGAATTATGGACTTACGTTCTAGTGAAGGTAGCCATGGATCTCCACCAAGGTCCACTGGAAACAGTAATCCCGCCAGTTTCAGAGACAGAACTCGATATTGACAGAGGATTAGATGACGATTCCCGACAACACCAGGCCACTCGGGAGGATAACTGACCAAGGCACCTGTAATTGGGGTTTCTGAGCGCTAGCGAAGCCATTGAATCAGAGTAAGTGACTAGCGTAGCAGTGTGGCGAAGAGCAGGGACAGCGTAGTATAGTTGGGGGTTTAAGACGGGGTGATCTTCCGGTGGTGATTGTACTCTCGAGGGTTTTAGAGACAATGGGCTCGGGCTTGGCCTTAGGCTTGAATTAGACAACAACGCCCGACTTTAATTTTTTAAATAATAAAAGAACTCGAGGTGCTATTGGTTAGAAAAAAAATTGTTATTATTAAAATTATCAATTTAAGATTCCAAATATTTCTTTATTAGAATTATTAACTTAAAATTCAATTTTGAATATTAAATGTAGAATCAATTAATAAAAACAACGACAAGCCTACTGAAGCATAGAGTTGGAGAGGTCAATTTTAAATATTACATGTAGAATTAATTAATAAAAACAACGACAAGCCTACTGAGGCATAGAGTTGGAGAGGTTTAGTAATGCGTAACCTTAACAATAGTTGATGTTATCCTTATATATTTTATCAAATAAAAGCATAAATTTACTAGATTTTATTTTGATATTGAAGTCCCATAGAAAATGAGGCTAGTAATAATTGCAAAGTACATTTTGCAGTTTCTAATATGTTATTATGTAAAGTTTTAGGAACAGAGCATGAACATAATTTATTAGTTGTCACTTTGTCTGATGTGCATATGTTATAATATCTGTTTATTTATAATTCTTATGGTTTTAAAGGAATAATTATATTTATTCTATTTACATGGAAGAAGATGATGATTATGCCCTTACTATATGTTATAGATGGAGTGTTATTACAAACTTTGTGGTGTATGCCGATGGATTGAAGATTAAGTAGCCAACAAAAATCAATGGTTTCACATATGATGGGTTGTTAGATGTTATTGATTTAGCTTGTAAGGTATGTAACAAAATGATTGAGAATATTCTTTATATGTTGTTAATAACGAATGTTTGCATCTTAACTAAAATGTTAATAGAATGTTAAGTTGTATGTAAATGAAGTGAAGAATTCAAACAAACAAAAAAGAAGAAAGAAATGAATGTGGATGCCTATAGTGTTGATACTATTAAAGTTATCAAAAAATCAAAGACTGTTAAGGCTATGAAAGTATCTAGAGCTATCTAGGATACTTTTAAAGTCAAAGATGTTGATGATAGTGAATATATTAGAAGTTTTCATGTTACTAGAGAATATAAGCTTATAGGAGCTAAAGTTTTCATGGTCAATATATTTGTGAATATAGGTATAGAAGTTACAATAACAAATGAATATAAAGTTGAGCTTCAAAATAAGATCCAGTTGATCATTCTTGTTTTCAATCAGGGAGTGGTGATGAAGAGCTAGTTGATGCAAGAAATGACCATGTTCATCCTCTATTAGATTATATAAATGCGGAAGTGAGTGAGGAAAATGAAGAAGTTATCAATGCAAAAGAAGATATTAATGTTAAAGATGAGCACGAAGGTGAAAAGATGAATCATTTTAACAGTAATGACAATGTCACTTATGTAGAAAGTGAGTATAAAACAAATGAAGAGGAAGAGGATAAAAATTTAGAGGTGAGAAATTCGAACTATGGATATGATGTCAGAATATAAAAGGTTTAATTTAATCTTGGAATACACTTTATTGACGAAGGGATAGTTGAAAGAAGCTATCACTAGGAACTTAATAGATATAAGGAAGAATATTAAGTTCTTGAGAAATATTAGAGAGAGTTTATACTCATTTTAAAACTAGATTCTCATAGTTAGTTTACGCTTACACAGAAAGGAGCTAAAGTGATTTTTCTATGATAGCCATAAGTGTTATGATGTTTTCAAAGTGAGAAAGTTAATCTTTAATTATTTAGCCTTCAAAATATTTGATAAAGATTATAGAGATTGAGTCTAAGAAGATTGTTGACATCTATTAAGGTATCAATCACCAATTAAAGATTAAATGTTTACAAGCTAATAAAGTGGTAATAAACAAGAAATATGGAGAATGAAATGATAAATATATTAGACTTTGGAACTAAGGTGCTAAAGTGTTAAGATCCAACCCAAGGTCTATAATGAAGAATGTTATTTTTAGAATTGAACCAGATATGACTCTATATTTTAATAAATTGTAAATTACATTTGATTGTTATAATAAGGTTTTTTTTGTTGTTGCTAGGAATAGAAAAGTAATTAGATTATATTGTTGTTTATAATGAGGTCGTAATGCACTGGCAAATAGAGATGATTTCTCCAATTACTAAATGAAGATTTACAAATATTGAATGGTGGTAGTTATATACGATCATTAGTGATCAAGATAAGTATTAGTCCCTAATGGCACCTAAGAGGAGGGGGTAAATTGGGTGTTCAATAAAAAAATTTTAACCAATGAACTCAATTTATCAACAATCAATATATATATAAGGATAAAGGCATTGCTTAACATAAATCAATCAAACAATTAAATAATAAGTTAAAGAGGATATAGAATAGAAAACACAAATCAATTTATAGTCGTTCAATAAACAACCATTTCCTACATTCATCTCCAATATTCAATTTTAAATTTCACTATAATTCTTCTTTCAAGATGAAGAACAACTTTTATACATTCTTTTCTCAATAAAGAGGAACTATTTTACAATCTTCCTTCATGATAAAGAGGAACCTTACGCTGCGTATGGTTGCTGTCTCCAGTAGCTGTAGACGGAACGGAACAAAAATTGGAGATAGTGAAGTGTTTGGTTATGGTGGACAGAACAGAAATTTCTGTCTCCGTCTCGAGGACAGAACGTGTTTGGTTGCAGTGGACAGAACGGAAAAATGGTGACAATGACAAAAATGCCCCTGGTCCTTAATATGATTAGAAATATGTAATTAATTGGAATGGGCTTGACGAACTATTTGTGTTAGTTGAAAAAAGTTAACAAATAAGAACAATGACAAATTATTATGAAATATCGAATTATATAAGCCTAATAATAATAATAATAATAATAATAATAATAATAATAATAATAATAATAATAATAACAAGCATAATAATAATATTGTTAATAATGCAGTAATAATATTGTTAATAATAATAATGATAATAAGAAATTAATTAGAATAATATTGACACCTTTGAATAATAAGAATAGAAATAACATTAATGCTAATATTAATATGAATGAATATGGATACATAATTATTAACAATAAGGTAAGCATACATTGGAATTAAACTTATAATCGTTCATGGAATTAATTAGAGATTAGGTTGTTATTTATGTAATAATTGATTTGTAGATTTTTAATAATAATAATAATAATTTGGGTACAGGATTCATAACTTTGGGTCTCTCATGAACACAAATTTAAATATAATAACAAAATTAATAATGATAATAATAACAACAAAATGTATAATAATAATAATAAGAAGAAGAATAATAATGATAATGATAATAAGAAATTAATGATAATAATATTGATAATAATATTAATAATAACAATAATAATAATAATAACAAAATTATACTACGAATAATTCCAAGAATAATAATAATAATGATAAGAAGAAATTAATTATAATAATATTGATAATAATAATAATAGAAATAACATTAATGCTAATATTAATATGAACGACAATCAATACAAAATTAGTAACAATAAGGTAAGCATACATTGGAATGAAAGTTGTAACCGTTCATGGAATTAATTAGATAGTAGGTTCAACATACATGCAAATAAAACATGAAAACATTAACCAATTAATTACAATAAAGGTTCAACGAAAAACAAATCTAAGCATTCATAGAACTAGTTACATAATTGGTTCAATAAACATTAAAGCCTTAGAATTTGTTAATTATATCCTTAACAACAAATCCCAAAATGACACCAATGGCTATGAGTAAAAATCCTTGAGCCCATCCCATGTTTGTGTGCAAAGTTGCAACTTCATTGACTTGTTCATTTGTTGGTCGTGCGATTGGAGTCGGCATAGAGGGCGGTTCATTGGCGGTTGGGACTATGGCTACATTGCGATGAGTCGACCTGTATGAGTCCATGGCATAAGCAGTTTGTGCTTCATCCAATGTCCGATACCCCTTGAATCGAGCATTTGGAAATC
>JAOQMP010000009.1:21391594-21405089 GCA_027563575.1 Erythroxylum pedicellare | reverse complement strand
AACCCCCCTTCTTATATACATCGTATATTGTACGTAAGTTCTATATTAACATGTGATTTACTTCACTAAACTTCTAAAAGCAACGTATTATAGATTAATATATATTAAATTTCATTCATAAAGAGTGCACAACTTATAAATAAATCCAAAATATCTAATCTACATTAAGTTGCATATGTACGTTAATTCTAGAATTCTTTTTTCTAATTAAATAATCATAATATTTACAAACACTATTAAGCATCAAACACAAAACACATGATACTCCCCATGCCTAAGAGGAGCTTTATCTACAATCTATGATCCATCTATCCTATATTTTGTAGTTTCTTCAATATCTTCATCTCCCTTTCAAATTTGTGTTTTTTTTTCTTTGAGATCTAGTGCATGTAGATCTTCTTATTTTTTATACTCTAATGTACATGCCCTCTTCAATTTGTTGATTTATGATTTTATAGCTTTTAGCTTCCTCAACATCCCAAAAATGATTTCTTCTTAGACATAAGAGGATTAACTGACTTGAAAAACTCATATGCATTATTCACACAACTAATGAAGGATTCATATTAGTCTATGAAGTCCTCTTTATAACATATTTGTCGTATTTACAATGAATGCCTACCTTCAATTGGATGCTATTGTATCCCTTGTAAGTGTTGTTCACATTTAGAGGGACAAAGAAGAATTTTCAGTTTCAACAAAGAGGAATTTTAGTGAGAATGTCAAGTTCTCCAATTCTACATTTGAGGTTTATAGGTTTTGAGGGTTACAAGATTTATTAATTAGATTTTTTAAATGTTTAGAATTTTATTTAGAGATTCAAGTTATGTTAACCATTTAACTAATACTTCAATCCTCATCAAAACCCACGCAGAGTGCTATGTTAGAAATAATGGATATAGTAACATTGTTTTAACAATTCTATTGAAATTAACTCATGTATATGCCAACATTATGATATTCAAATTCTTTTTTTTAATACAAGGGAAAGGAAAAATAGTACAAAACTAGGGCAGAGATCTGCGATACAAGACACCGTGAGAATCATAGGACATAGGGCCTAGGACAAGTGATGACGCCTCCTGAAGGGTGTGGACTCCAGGGCTAGAGGAAGCAGCAAGAGTGGAAAGATTGTCCGCACTCTAATTGCCTTCCCGATGCACATGTTGTAACTTCAAATCCTAAGCTTGACACAACAGCTCTCGGATACCTGTCACCAAAAGAGAATAGTCAGTCGACGGTAACCTAGCTGAGGAGAGGATATTTATTACCTCCAAGGAATCCACTTCGAGAATAACTCTCCGGAAGTCCAAGTTCCATGCCAAGGTAAAACCTGAGTGGACTCCCCAAAGTTCCATAGCAAGGGGGAGCTCTAGCCAATATGATGCAGAAAGCCCCCGCACCACTGGCCTCACCAATCCCGGATCAGCCCACCAGCTGTGGCAATGTTGGCCTTACTCTTGACTGCTCCATCAGTATTGAGCTTGACCCAACCTTCCAGGGGTTTGACCCATCCCACCAAGTGGCCCACAGCTAACCCCTAAGCCCCGTGCACACACCCCTCAACGATACTAGCTCTGACTATCTAGTTGACATAGGCCAAGATTGCCCAACGACCATCGGTAGGCCAGGTGAAGTCCTCCTCAAAGATAGTTTTATTGCATCATTTCCAAAGGAACCAGCAAGCTACCCCGTAAATAGAGGTCTATTGAAGCTGCTAAAGTTGGTCGCTCTTGCACAAATTGCAAGTCACCCACTGGTCTACATCCTGACTAAAGAAGTCCAGGTCTTGGAGCACAGGGGAAAAGTGACACCAGAAAGCTTTGACTCGACTATAATCACGAAAAGCATGCAATGTAGTCTCTTAAAGGCCATGACACTTGCTATCAATTGTAAGATGTCTGGCTACCGGCTATTGGTTAGTCAAAAGCTTTTACTTGATCAATAACCAAAGGAAGGCCCAAATCCACTGAGGGCCGGCCCATTTCCAGATAAGAGCCCAGGATCTGCCAGTCACACCCGATTCAGTCCCCTCTATTAAGGCGTAAGCAGAAGTAGTTGTGAACTTATCGCTCTGGGTAGGGCCCCACTTAAAAGAATCCACTGCAGTGTTGGACTGAGGTAAATGGAGCGCTGCAATATCCATACAGGTGGTGGAGGGGAGATATTGCTGGAACCAGTGCTATTGCCAAAAGCCAATCCCAGTCATGTAGTCGGCCACTGTGGCGTAAAGATCCGTCTCCGGAATAGAGGAGGTGACCACGAAGACTAAGGTACCCTATTCTGGCACCCATGAATCCAACTAAAAGAAGATGTTCTGCCCATTACCTAACGTCCACCTTAGGCCTTGGCGGACATATTGCCAAATCGCCGAAAGTCCCCTCCAGGTATTGGAGGCCCTGGATCTGTGAAGAGAAAGGCGGAGATGAGCCTGATCGAGGTGATACTTAGACCGTAAGACTTTGACCCATAACAAGGTGGGTTTAGTAAGCAAGTCTCAGCCAAGTTTGGTCAAGAGGGTGTCATTAGTTGTGCGGAGACGTTTTAAAACTAGACCCCTTGCGTTTTTGGGTTTACAGATGTCCTCCCACTTGACCAGATTAATTTATCGGTGATCACCAGTACCTCCCTAAACGAACATGCGTGTGAGGCACTTCAACTCATCGCAGAGGTGTTGGGGGAGTCTAACCGTCTGTATGGTGAAAATAGGGAGCACTGAGATGACCGATTGGCCAAGGGTGACTCGCCCTGCTAGTGACAGAGTCTAGGCCTTCCATCCAAAGAGTTTCTTATGAGTTGTGTCCACTATATGCTGATAGGTGAGCTTCGTGGTATGTTCATGGATGAGTGGAAATCTAAGGTACTTCCCCAGATTGTTTGTACGAGTGACATTTAAAAAGTGATTAAGCTGACGAGTATCGCCAGAAGTAACATTTTTGGAAAAGAAAATCTTGGTTTTGTCAGTGTTGACCTTTTAGCCCGAAGCCTTACAAAAGATCACTAGGGTATTAGCGATAAGCTAAACTTGGGAATCAATTGCTTCGACAAAGAGGACCAGATCATCAACGAAGAACAAATGCGAGATGGGGGGACCTGCGGAACCCATCTTAATCGGTTTCCAAGTGCCATGTCTCACCTCTTTCGAAATGAGATGACCTAAACGTTCCATACACAGGACAAAGAGGTACGAAGAGAGGGGGTTGCCCTGGCGAAGACCAAAAGAGGGACGGAACGGAGAAGACTTAGAGCCTTGCCAATCGACTTACATTGTGATCGTCGTCACACACTTCATAATAAGATATAGAAGCGTAGCTGGGGAACCAACGTCCGACAGCGTGCTGTGGATAAACTCCCAACTGAGCGTGTCGTAAGCTTTCTCCAAATTAACCTTGAGAGCTAAATAGCCAGTCTTCCCCTATTTTTGACGCATCGTGTGGATGACCTCTTAAGCGACGATGATGTTATCCATAATTTGACAACTAGGAATAAAGTTGCATTGGGTTTCTGCCACTAGATGCTCCAGCTAAGGTTTAAGGCAGTTTACCAGGATTTTGGAGAGGATCTTATAGATAATGGTGCAAAGGCTAATAGGCCGGAAGTGAGCCATCCTAGACAGGGAAGCCATTTTAGGGATTAAGACCAAAACCATATGGTTTAGGTCCTCGTCCCATCGATCAGAGCTGAAGACCCTAAAATAAGCCACAACTTTGGGTCGAACAGTCACCCATTGTTTTTGGAAAAAGAGGGCATTAAACCCATCAACTCCCAGGGATTTATTAGGATTCATAGAGAAGACCACAGTACGAACTTCGAGCTCATGAAGGGGAAGATTAAGGTCACATACACGCTCTTCCGAGAGCAGCGAAAATTGACCGAAAAGGGGGTAAGGAATAGATTGCCAGCGTCCTTCGAATAAAGCTGAGAGTAGAAGGTTCATGCCAGTTGACCCAGTCGAACGGGGTCAGAAATTAGGGTCCCATCCGAGTCGAAAAGACGCTCAATCTTCAACTTCCGACGTTTTTCAAGGGTCACCGTGTGATAAAACTTAATGTTTCGATCACCTTAAGAAATCCAGTCGCAACGAGCTCGATATTGCCAGAAGATTTCCCCCTCACACAAGACTTGAGTAAGGTCTGCACTCAGTTTATCTTCCAAAACGAGCATAGCATCCAAATTATCAGGGGTAATGGTACGGTGGATACCCTTCAGCCGAGCGAGTAGACGGCACTTACGGTGGAAAATATTACCGAAGTTTGTGTGATTCCAACGTAAAAGATGGGTGGAGAGCGTAGCAAGGGCTTGAATCAGCGTGCCTTTGGTAGTAGACCAGTATCGTTCGACCACTGCTGCAAACTCTGGATGGATGAGCCAGGCAGTTTGGAAGCAAAAGTCAGGCGGACCAGTAGATCGGGGATTCTGCCCAGTCAAGTGAATAAGCTGTGGACGATGGTCAGAACCCATGAAAGAGAGATGATAAATATGCTTGTGAGGAAATTCCTGAAGCCAGGCCGAGGAGCCAAAACTCCTGTCTAGACGAGCTTGAATCCGTCCACGACGCCATATAAACTTAGATCCCATAAAGCCCAAGTCGTGAAGCCCACACTCCTAAACCCAGGCCCGAAAAAGAGGACTAACCACTCTTGCTATCTGGGAACCTCCACGCTTGTTCGAGTGATCCAGCTTAGCATTAAAATCCTCACCTACCAGCCACGGGCGATGCATATGGTGTCCTACCCAGCTAAGTAAAGGCCAAAGGAGGGATTGAGTAATGACTTGCGGACTTGCATAAACAGCTGTAAAGTCAAAAGTTTCGGAGTCAACCGTGACAGTGGTGTAGACAAATTGACGATGGGCTACCACCACAGAAATGTCAATCCCATCCTTCCATAATAGCCAAATCCCACCCGAGAAGCCCACAGCTTCAACTCGGAATGAGTAATCAAACCCTAGAGACCGAATAACCACATTGGCACGAGTGTTGCTAATACAAGTCTCAAATAAAACTAGGATACTAGGCTTATAAGTACGTAAATAATTTCTTAGGATAGCAAGGAAACTGGAACCCCCAGCCCCTTGGCAATTCCAAAGAAGTAATGATATAAATGAAACCAGGAAACTAAATTATAGCTGAGGCTGTGTTCGTACATCCAGCAATGTCCGCAGGAAGAGCATCGGTCGAGTCCGTCTGAACAATGTCCTCGCTAGTACAACACTCGACCCAGGCCTCCCAGATGCTAGGCCCAAGAGCTGGAATGTTGGCGGAGGCATCATTGTGGGGAGGGGCATTATCCTCCCGAGGACTAGGCCCTGACTGAGTTTCGATGCCCTCCATTTGATTGTGACAGCCAAGGTTGTCCCAGATTGGCTCCCCAATAGTTTGACCATCACAGAGCACTTTAGTGTATAACGAGAGCTCAATGGCTATGTGGTTGTCCTGAGGGGAGGGTTGGAGCTGAATTGGTGGGCCTTGAGAGAGGGGCTGAAGCCCAGATGCCCATTGGATCCTGGGTTGGGAACTTTCCCCACGGAGCTTCTAGGTCGGGCCGGTTAGTGGGCTTCTGGAAAGCTTTATTGTACTGGATGAGGGCCCAGCGGACTAGAAGACCAAGCCCGTAGATACTTGGGGGCCTTTGCCTTTAGTTGCTCTTAATTTGGGCCCTGTGGATTGGAAGACCAGACTCGTAGTCACGTGGAGTCCTTTATCTTTAACGGCGCTGGAATTAGTAGTCTGCCCAAGATTAAATGCGAGGATATGACGTGAGAGCTCAACGTCTTCGGCGCCCTAAATATGGCCCTCCTTCTCTGCCAAAACAGAGTATCTCAAGCCCCCCATGCGTGTCACCTCCCTGACAGTTCCAGACGAAGCTGTCCGTTGCTGGAGTTTTTGTGGATCGCGCCTGGGAACCTGGTTCCATTCGCCATACCCAGCTCCGTTACCTCTCGCGGCCTTCGCACCATCTGCCTCTGCTCGGGACATCGACTCCAACGCTTCACTGGTCCTCAGCTCGACAAGAGTAGAGTTTGCCGCTAGGTTTGGGGTGACTAAAGGTGTATGCAAGCGTTGTGGGAAGCCTTCCTCAGTATGGCCAATTCTCCCACAACCGAAGCATAACTGAGGCAAGCCCTCATACGCAATCCACAGAGTTTCGCCATCCAGCGCCACGCTATGACGCAGCGGTGAGATCAAGTCGACATCCACAGCCAGCCGAGCAAACTTTCCACGTTTCTGTTGAAGAGTGGCTTCATCAATGCGGACTGTTGTCCCTACCAAGTCCCCAAGAGCAAGTGATAATCTGCGGGTGATAGCATGCAATAGGAAGGTTCGGGATGCAGATCTACACCACCGCCCTGTTCACCAATCCTTACGAAGGCCTGAAAGTTAGGAGCCACCACTACACTGAGAGAATGTGGCCAAAAATGACCCAGGGCCCTTGCGTGAGTGCTTTGAGATAGTCATCGTCCTCCTTGAACCTGACGAGGAAGAAATCGTGTTCAAAATCCACAACCTTCATCGGACCCCTGGGATGTCACAAGGACGCCAATCGGGAACAGAGGCGCCGATAGCCAATTCTGCGGCCAAGTAGCTTAATGACAACAACATTCATCTATTGTAAGTCCAACTTGTTGCGTAGATTACTGAAAAGGGTGATGCCTCCTGCGAGGTCACCAAAAGGTTGGATGTCTCCCTCTTCTATTTCGATGACTTCATCAGTTGGCCAATGGCTGAGTTCGGTGGCATCCGCATGCCCCTGCAACACCGCACTGTAGGACTGTGGGGGGTGAGGGGTGTTCTCCTCCTCACGATTGTGGGTACGGACACGTTTGGGATGATGGCCCTCCGAGCCCTGAACCTCTATGGTGACTCAAATAAAACTTATGTTAAAACAAACATTTATTCTAAAGAGCAAATAAAACTTATGTCAAAACAATCATATTCCTTAATCCCATTTGAAAACAAAATTAATAATTTCATATCTATCATAAATTTTTAAAAAAATCTCATTCTTACTAATGGTTGATATATATGGGTATATATATACTAACCATACAGGTCCCATAAGTGGGAGGTTAATATCTACAAATATATACCTTCATAACTACTATATATAACTCTTCAAAATCCCTTAAGATTATGGATTAGTCCCTAAAGTTAAGGGATTACATCAAAACATTTAGAATCACAATATTACTCATATTACATACATTATTTGATACTGCCTTTAAGCTAGTTAATGGATATCTTCCATTCCAAGCTACAAACAATGTTGTCAAAACATAGTACTTGGTAAGCCCTTTATAAGTAAATCTATATGTTGATTTTTTGTTAAAATGATAAGAGTGCAAATCAATTCATTGTCTAATTTCTCAATTTTTTTGTTCGATCTTATTGCATAGGATTATGTGCAATCCTAATTGGTGATTATTGTCATAATATAGTCTTCTTGGACATTTAAATTTTATCATTCGATCTTTAAGAATTATGTTTAACCATAATAACTAATATATTCACAACGTTGTCGACATGAACTTAGATTTCGCATTTAATCTGAATATTGCATTTTGCTTTTTTACTTCGCTATGTTACAAGATTATCAAATAAAATAGTACAATTGCTAAAGGTTGACATTTTATCAACCAATGAACTAGTATAGTCAGCATCAATGTAGGCCTTTAAAGTTATACTTTCTCCTTTCTTAAACGAAATTCTTTCTTAGGGCTACTTTTGAAGTACTGTAAAATTTAGTGTATTAACTTTCCAAGTTCCGTAATGTCAAATTATCTCAATAGACACCTTTTTAAATTGTGTATCTCATTTGTAACATTATATATTACTATAATATCATCAACATACACTAACAACGTTGTCACCCTCCCTAACTTTGAGTGTTTAACAAAGTATGGTCTTCTGGACTTTGCTTGTATCCTAAATTAGATGTTACTTTGAAGAATCTTCTAAATTAAGCTCTCAATGATTGCTTAAGTCCATAGAGGGCTTTCTTTAACTTGTATATCATCCCCTCGTCATATTTAAAATAAAGAGGGAACTCCATATAAATTTCATCTTCTAGATCACCATAAAGAAAGTATTTTTACATCAAATTGATGTAAGTTCTAGCTAAAATTATTAGCCAATGATAATAGTACTATTATTGTATTCATCTTAGCAACTGGAACAAATGTCTTTGGATAATTAATACCATAAATTTGATTATACAC
Organism: Erythroxylum pedicellare; assembly: GCA_027563575.1. Taxonomy (NCBI): domain Eukaryota; kingdom Viridiplantae; phylum Streptophyta; class Magnoliopsida; order Malpighiales; family Erythroxylaceae; genus Erythroxylum; species Erythroxylum pedicellare. Next base: position 21,396,872 of record JAOQMP010000009.1, on the reverse strand, counting down.
TTTGAAAACAATCTTCGTCTTGCATCTTTGTACATATCCGTCAAACTTGTACTTCACATTGAAACCCATCTATATATAATCTTCCTTTTTAGTAATTCAATCAACTCCTATGTTTCCAAATGTCTTAGATAGATTCCTTCAAATAGGAATTGTGTGAAAGTGCTAAATAAAACCTTATGACTTTTAGATAGGTTCTAGTAAGTTACAAATAGGTTATGGGTGTTTCGTATGGTTTTGTTTCCTTTTTTAAGGGTAATTAGTAAATCAATATCACTTGATTAGTTAGCTTTATTAGCTGGTTAAGAAGGATTCATCTTTCTCCTTACTTGATGTAATAGACCTATGAAGAAATGATGCACGTTAGGATCAATTATTCTTTCATAGTGGTCTTCCAAGTAGTAAAGTTGATCCCTCTCACTAGCACATCCAATCTTCCTCTTCATGTTCTCTTGCTAAAACTCATATTGTGAAAGGAAGAATTTTACTTAGCAATTAGAATCAATAATGAGTTTTTCAATAGAAGCAAGATTTACAAACAATTTAAGAACATGAAGAACATTTATTAATGTAAGGGAATTATTTATGTAAATGTCCCTTTGGCCTATTATTATGATAATGAACCACCCATCAACTACGTTTATCTCCCCATGGTTATGTTGTATGGCACCAGAATTAATTACCTACATCACTAAAGAAAATTTGTTTGAGATATCAAGAATGTAAGAAACAAAAGAGACACCTAAAAATACTAATGAACATGTTCTTTTCAAGGATTGTGACTCAAGATTACCCAATAAATTCTTTAATTTCTCCATCCATTCATTGCTTAATTTAGATATTTAATTTATAAATCTCATTCATTGCTAAAATAAGTTTTGGTTATATGCAGTTGTCCTTTACCACTGTGCTTTTTTTATTTGTTAAAGGCTTGCTATTGAGTTTCCAACATCGCTCCCTCATATGGTGATGCTTCTTATAATATATAAAGAGAAAAGAGTCTATCTTAAAGGACTTAGATGAATCTACTTATTTACTGTCAGTTTTAATAGGATGTTAAGTATCATATTCTTTCACTTTAGTTGTTTTGGTCATAAAAGCATAACCGTCTGCCACTTGATGCTCAAATATGGCATATCTTCATACTTCTTCAATCTTAATGAGTGACATTATCTCTTTAAATGAGAGTAAGATTTCTTTCCTAATAGCTGCACTCTAAAATCATCAAATGCAACATTAGAACTACCCAAATTTTCATAAATATAAATATTTTCTTTGAATCTTTTTGGAATTGCAACGTTTTGACTGCAACACATTTGGATACATTAGTAGTGGTCCATTTCATATCATAAACCTTACAAGAGACTTAAGTATTCTATGAAGATTTGATTCCCTTATTTGGTTGTTGAAATATTTGTTTTAATTTCATATATTTGATCAATATTTTAGAATTTGGAATATATTTTTCTTATAGAAACCCATATTTCCTTGTCGATACTAAGAAACATACACTTATCACTTATTTTTGAAATCATCCAATTCCATAACTAAGACATCACCAAAGAATCTTGTTCATCCCATAACTCAATCGTAGGATCTTCTTTTGAAGGCCTTATACCTAATAAATGACTTAATTTTCCTATACCTTTTAGAAGGTGTAGACTAATTGTGATTGATTTAATTTTTTTCCATTTAATTGATAAATAAGATATTAATGGACAAAATAGAATCTAATGAAGAGAAGAATATTATATAATTAGGTTATGATACCATATCTTAAATTTGGACAAAATTTTCATTCATAGTAATTATTTATATACACAGACATATATATATCTACCAGAAGAATGAAACTTTGGTTTTTATCAAATACTTAGGTTTCTAATCAATATATATAGCTCATCAAAATTACTAAAGATAGGGATTAATTTGTAAAGTGTAGGGATTGCATAAAACCCTTTAGAAAATTACCTACATTAACTATACTATTTTATTATCATAATATGAATTTGACGAATTTAAGACAAATGTCAATATGAGTCTCTTATAAGCTCTAATATTCAATGTTAGCATGGCATATATAATTTTTTTCCTTTCTAACCTAATTTAATTTCTTTATATATTATTGAATGACTTATCTTTTTGGTATTGAGGCTTACTAAAGCTCTTCTGGTTACTTTGTTGGTACCCCTTGTATTTTCCTTTCCTGAACTGTCATGGTTTCCATCCTTGGTCCTTCTTCTCATGGTTGATTCTAGTTTGGAAAAGGTAGCAGGATGCCTTAGCTTGTGGCACCACTAACAATCACCATCAATCCTTTTGTGCTTAAATTGACCATGCTTGTTGTCGTTGTTGATGAAAGACTTGTTTTATCTACCACTATTTTTGAAGTTATTAGCATTTCTATGTTCTATCATATTAGCCTTAACAATAGGGACATGGGCGAGTGACTTGGTCTTATTTTGTGTATAGTTGGCATCCTCAATCTTTATATGCCCTATCAACTTCTAAAGCTTCATGTCTTTCTTCTTATGCCTCAACTGGTTTTTATACTCATTCCATGAGACAAGCAGTTTGTTAATAAGGATATTAACTTAAAACAACTCACACATGTTCATGCCCTCAATAAGGATTTCAACAACTAAGTTTTCATACTCATGTAATTGATCCATAATGGGCTTATTATCAACAACGTAAATTTTAGCCACCTAGCGACTGCATATTTTTTAGTATCGACATCATCCGTACCATATTTTACTTCTAAAACATCCCAAATTTTCTTATCAATTATGTACTTGTAGTAGATATCAAACAATAAGTTTATCATATGGTTGAGCACCCTAACGGTACGGTTATCCTTAGTTGTCTTAAGGTCGGTATTGCCACTAAGAATTTCTTGAAATAGTACATAATCAATTTTGTATTATTGAAAGAAAACAAAATTTTCTTAGACCATCGTTTAAAATTTCTCCAATTTAGAGGCTCTAATCTAGTTAGGTCAGGTATAATCCTCTAGGCTACGATGATAAGGGTAGAACCTATGTGGGGAACAGTAAATGTAAAACCTACGTTAGTCTCATTCATAGATGACATATTGAAACTGTCTTACTAAAAACATTCAAGCAACATTAAGAACAGAACAATATTCCGAAATAAACACACAGTAGCACAACCGAAAGAATTGTCGACAAATAGTAAAAAAATGCAACAAATTCTAACAATCAGTAGTAGTTCCGACAAATAGTATAAAAATGCAAAAAATTCTAACATAAAATATCTGACAAAGAGTAAGCAGAACATAACAATTTTCCGACTTAGATTGTTAGTGAAAGTAGAAAATTAAAACTGGAACGACTTAATGCAAGGTGTTGTGAAAAATCACTACCTTAAGTTTAAAGTTTTCCCTCTACATTGCAGTAGGACAACGAGATCCGACCTCAAGGTTAACTTCTCCTCCACCAGCTTCGGTGCACTCTAAGGGGTAGAGTAGGAACTGTCTTTGAGAAGTAATAACAACAAAAGAACAAAGAAGATATGAGATAGGAAGAAGATGCTTGTATATTATTGCTATGGAAGGAAATATGCATGTCTTGTTAAATGTCTATAGAAACACTTTGTGTATTGTAGAAGAAATGAAAAGCATAACAATTGAAGAAAGTGGTAGATGAGCAGATGCGTGGGTCAATGTATATATATATAGGAGAGCTTTTATACATTAACCTTTACATAAAGAAATATTAAAGTATATTAAAGTTATGAACATTGCATGATAAAGGCAGTAATTCATCATCATCATCATCATTATCATCACACTCAGTTTGAAGTCCAGCAATAAAGCAGAATCTGGGGAGGTCTGATAGTATGCAACCTTATCCCTAAATTGTAGAGAGGTTGTTTCCTGTAGACCCACATGCAGAATATACAAAGGGGGTTGATGCTGAATAAAGGAGTAAATAAAATCATACACTGGGCACTCTACCATAATCAGTAAATAAATTTTCAAACAACAAAAAGGAAAATATCTAAAGGAGACCAGATCTGCTAGTACCTTACACACTGTAAAGACCGGCTCCTCTTGTCGCTTGTTAAGCTACGAGACTTCACTGAGAGACCCTACGGGTATGATCATCCTATGGTTTTAGAGTGCAAAATTTTTTGCATCTACGAGTCGTAAATTTTTGTTAAGGCTGTCGACCTACAACTTGGATTTTAGGGTTATGTGTGGGGACTTCAAAGGGTGTCATTTAGATATGCTTATGCCAGACCTTCCTATTTCTAACCACAGCCTCAGTAAGGGTCAGTTCAGACAGTTCATTCCTGATTACTTCCCTCCAGTTCTTATAAGATCCCCCTCTTCTCCTCTTGTAGCCAGAAGGGTTATTTTCTCACACTGTCGTACTGGAGCATCAGAGGGAATCCTGCGTATATGCCTAAACTACCTAAGCCTCGTCTCTCTTAACTTGTCAGTAATATTAGCCACCTGTAGTTTGTCTGTCACCATACAATTTTAAACCCTATTTCTTTTAGTAATGTCACGCATCCACCTAAGCATATGCATTTTTGCTATCGTCAGCTGTCGTGTATGTCTATGTTTAGTAGGCCAACATTTTGCCCTATATAGCATTATTGGCTGAATCACCATTTTATAGAACTTCCCTTTGAGTTTAGAAGGGATCTTTTTGTCATATAAAACACCTGATGCACTTCGCCATTTAACCCACCCAAACTTAATGCTATGTAACACATCATCATCGATGTTACCATCTCTCTGAATAATAGATTCGAGGTATTTAAAAATCAATTTTTGAGGTATGATGTCCGTCCCAATTGCTATCGCCGTCTCTTGTACCATCTGGCTACCCAAAAAGTTGCATTTTAAATATTCTGTCTTGGATCTGCTCATTCTAAAACCTTTTGATTCTAATGCTTCTCTCCAATATTCTAACTTGGCATTGACCCCCTTCTTGGTCTCATCTGCCAAGACAATATCGTCTGCAAATAACATACATTAAGGTACCTCTCCTTGAATATGTTTGGTAAGTATGTCTAACACTAATGTAAACAGAAAAGGGCTCAAGGCCGAGCCTTGGTGTAGTCTTACATCAATAGAGAACTATAGCGCCCTCTTATCGCAGGGTACACATCGAGACGCCTGAAGGTCATTCCGGTACATAATATACGATAAGGGCAAGCTATGTTCGATCACCACATTCACTTCACATGGCATCATATCAATATTCACTTATAAAGCATCAATAGAAAAACCACAATATTTTAAAAC
>JAOQMP010000009.1:21378526-21391494 GCA_027563575.1 Erythroxylum pedicellare | reverse complement strand
ACTCATTTCAGCTTTGCAAATTATTCAAAGAAATTCAGTCTTATAATGTTATATGCATGAGACTCATATTCATTCTTATTGTTGTGACTGAGCGTCTATCACTTACTTATACAAATGTTGGCCTAGAGGGCATAGTCAGAATAGAATCATGAAGCATAACTCTACGTGTAAAATCATAAATCTCGAAGAAAAGCTCTACGTGGAAGCGCTTCATACAGGCAACTCCAGTTATAACTCCAGTCATAAAGTCAATCAATCCTAGGAAATTCATCTAGGTTGACTCACAGTACACTCTAATAAAGCATTTGCTTTCAAATTCTGGGGATGCCTGAATGCGGACACTTGGCTTGTTTAAAGCTCCAAAGTCTTCAACCATAAAAAAACCCTAACTTTTATGCAACTCACATACCTCCTTTGGAAGGTCGACAGGGAGGTTTAACTTCGGTGAATATTTGTTGAAAGCTATGGGTTGGAGGAACTCTAAAGAAAGAAGTTTTTAGAAGGATAAGGATCAGGACAGTAGCTAACCTTTTAAAGCAATAAAAATCTTATCTTTAGCTAGGACACCTGTCTATTTCTTATCCACTTATCCACTTCCCTTTGCTAAAACTCACTTAAGTATAATTTATACTTAAGTTTATGACTTAACAAAACCACTGCAATCACAAATCATAACCCCTTACTTATTTTCAGATTTTTCCCATAACACATCATTTTGGGTCAACTTTACATGTTCTTTTTCACACCGAAACTGAAGTCATTTTGTAACACTTTCTTTAAGAAACATATTCCCCTATGTATTATGTCTCCATTGACACCAAAATCATTCAATTTGGTTCTGTCCTCAATCATGTTGAACCTTTTTCTTTTGGGGAAACTAACATAACTTTCACTATAGGTATCTGATCAAGATCCTTGTTAGGTAGTTTGAAAGAGGACCTGCAGGTTTATAACTTTCATGAAGACCTTAAAGGCAAGTTCTATCGTCTAGAGAGTTAAATTTGGACCAAACGATACAAAATGAACAGTACACAGAAGAAGGAGTTTCGGTCACATAAGCAGAAAGCAGACCAATGGCAAAGCAAACAAATGCCAAAAGTATACGAATGGTAAAGCAAACGAATGCCAAAAAGTACACAAATGGTAAAGCAGATGAAAGCCAAAAAGTAGATGAATGGCAAAGCAGACAAATGTCAACAAGCAGACGAATGCCAAAAAGCAAACAAATGGAAAAGTAGACAAATGCCAAAAGGCAGACGAATGCTAAAAAGCAGAAGAAGGGAAAAGGGCAGACAAAATAAAAGTCAACTTACGACGAAGCAAAGTCAACTTAAGACAATGCAATGCTTAAGATGAAGTGGAGTCAACTTAAGATGAAGCAAAGTCAACTTAAGACGATGCAACTCTTAAGAAAATATGACATCATCACAAACGATATGATGTCATCACAGAAGATACGTCTTTACACTCCTGGACTCAAAAACCTTTTTCTTGAATATCATTAAGTTTTCATCAACTCACTTATAAACACCTATATCTTCATACTTGCATAATGAAGAAACAGAACCTATCACCTTTCCATATCTAACTCTCTACACTAACCCAATACATTATTTCATTGCTACTTCAACTCCAAGAACCATTTCCACAACATCTGATCACTAATAATCCATCAAAAATTAAATAACAACTTATCTACAATTTTCATTCCCTTAACACAGTGTTAAGAATATAAATATACGTAAATGCCATGATCATGCACTGATAGTAAATTCATCAACTTTATTTCAGAAATCCACAACTCTAACAATTATATTCACTACTTAATTGTTGAAGACTCCAAAAGCTTCAACTATCTTCAAACTCAAATTCCATACAACACTACGTAAACCATTATAGACACTAACTAACTTCTGGTTTTCTTCTCTTAAGACAACAGAGACACGTAGCAGTGGAGGAAGTGGTAAGGTTAACTCCTAGAAGGAATTTGATGAAAAGACTCTGTGTATGGGAAGAATTTGGGGAAGATGATGACAAAGAAAGAACTTAAGAAAAAGGATAAGACCCCTTTTTTACTCTCGAATAACTCAACTTACTTATGACAATTAATAAAAGCAACTTACACTTGTCGCTTTTTCTAAGGTTTAACTCTAACTAAATTTCTTTTAAAACTAACTCCGTTAACTCTCCTATGACAATTCAACTATCTCTAAATCTTTTTTTAATTTCTTTTTCCTATTTTCCATAATACTCTATAAATTCCAAAATAAATCCTAAATTCACTGAATTTTACAAATATAAATCCACTTCTACTAATCAATAAATTTTCCAACTAATAAAACTCCAAATTCACAATTTTCCCGACAATTAGAATGCTGTTCAATTATACCCGGAATTATTCATGAGTGTATGTACAATTTTTCATGTGCAATAAATTTTACTATTCATGTGTATATATATGACATATTATACGTGAGCATGAAAAATACATTTCTAAGCTCTCATTGGTCACTCACATTTACTATTCTAACATTTCCGCAGGTAACGAGATGTTACAAGAACGTTTCCATATCGCCCCCTATCGTCCTAACGCTATTCAATGCTCCTTCATATATATCCCTAATTACTCTGATATAAGTCATAGAAATGTCCTTTGCTTCCAAACACTACCATATGAGTTCTCTAGGAACCCCGTCATACGCCTTCTCCAAATATACAAAAATTATATGAAAATCTTGTTTTCTTTCCCTGTAGCATTCCATTAGTCTCTGGAGCAGATATATTGCTTTTATTGTGGACCTACCTAGTCTAAAACTGAATTGGTTGTCCGATATAGAAAAAGCTCTCTGGATTCTCTTTTCAATTACCTTTTCTCACATCTTCATGGCATGACTTAGTAATTTGATGCCCCGATAGTTGTGACATTGTTGGATGTCTCCCTTGGCCTTGTATAAGGAGATTATACTACTCAATCTCCATTCATTTGACATCTTAGCTGTCTTGAGGATCACATTAAAGAACTGAACTAACCACCTAATACCGGCAACACCTACTCTCTTCCATACCTCTATAGGGATCTCGTTCGGCTCTACGGCCCTCCCGCACCCCATCCCCCTTAAAACCTTCACAATTTCTCCCCTTGTGATCCTCCCCAATGAGTACCCATTTAGAAAGTGTCTCGACACTGGGGGTTCGCCTAACGATATGTTGAGCAATAAGTCTTTGTTATAAAGCCCATAAAAGTATCTCTGTCATCTTTGCTTGATGTCTTGGGCCTTTGTGAGCACCTGTCCTGCTTCGTCACATATACAACAGACTTGGTTAAAATCCACCATCTTACTTGCCTTATTTCTTGCTATCTTGAAAATTCTTTGTGCTCCCTCGACCGTATCCAAAACCCTGTACATATTTTCATAACCTTCTCCTTTAGCCACTGCAATAGTCTTCCTGGCTTTCTCTTTTGCTAGTCTATACCTTATTTTATTAGGTACCCACTCCGCCTCTGTTGCACTTGCCAACAGATCTGTAAAAGCTTTCTTTTTCACCTTCACTGTTCCCTGGACCTCGTCTGACCACCACCAAGATTCCATCCCCCCTATCTTGTAGATACCCCTAGGAGTTTTGTGATTGTTTCTCTCACTACGGGGGCTACACCCTGTCACATACAATTTGCATCCCCATTCGCTGCCCAAGTTATATTATACCGAACCTGATTCCTAAAATGTTCCACCATGTCCCCTTTTAGCCTTCACCATTGTATTTTGCAACATTGCATGGTATATTTTTATGTCCTCCATCCCTTAATTCCTAGATCCAAAACTAACAATTGATAGGCATACAACCGAAAGTACTTTGCAATCCTTACACCATGATTTAGCTCTTGACTTGACAAGGAGATAATCAATTTGCGTCTTGGTCATACTACTCTGAAACGTCACTAAGTGTACTTCATTTTTCTTAAAAATGGAATTTACTATTACTAACTCATGTGTTATGGCCATGTCCAATAAACCAATCTCAATTTCATTTCTAGTGCCGTATTCGAAGCCCCTATGGATACCTGAATATACGTCTAAATTCGCCCCTATATGCCCATTAAAATCCCCTCTTAGGTTGATCTGCTTAGTATTTGAGATTTGTATAAGAACCCCATCCAGCGCCTCCTAGAATGTACGTTTTTGTTGTCTGTTTGCGCCAGCTTAAGGTGCATACACACATACTATATTGAAAATCACACTGCTCAAAACAATTTTTGCTGCCATTATCTTATCATTAACCCTTGCGATCTCCACTACTCTGTTCATAAGTCTCTTGTCTACTAAGACACCTATCCCATTCTGCTTCCACGCACTTCCTGAGTATCATAATTTGAACCCCCTGCCTCCTTTGCTTTGGCTCCTGCCTACTTAGTCTCCTGAATGGATGCTATTTGTATTCTATACTTGTCTAAAACCTCAACCAATTTCAAGGACTTTTCCATGAGGGAACCACGGTCCAAGAGCCTATCCTTAGTAAATCATCTCCATCTTTATTTCCGCAAGTTGCACTTACCGACCCGCTTGCTCAGATTTCAACTGCTTGATTTGAATACCTCCCTCTCGACTCGTGTCTCTACGATTTCCACCTGAACTAACTTACGAAATCCTTAGAAGCCGAAACTAAATAAACCCCACCACTCAGATAATAAAATCAAATAAGAGTAGTAATAACAATAATAATAAATAATCTTAATAATAAAACTAAAACGAATACTAATAATACAAAAACTAATAATAATAATAATAATAAATATTAGTAATACTAAAAATAATAATAATAATAACAAAAAACTCGTAAAAGAAGTAATAATAATAATAATAGTAATAATAATAATAATACAACCAAGAAACTCAAAAAACATAAAGCACCTTGACAACCAGCATGAAAAAAACAAAAATAATAAAAATAATAAAATAAAGGCACATCTGACTAAGTAAGAAAATCTGAAGACCACTTGATCCAATTTTTGGGTGCAATGAATAGGTGAGGCAAGCACGTGAAAGCGGGCAATGAAGGACAGTGAAACCGGTAAGGTGAGTTCCTAATAGAGAAGGCTATACATAGAAGGTAGAAGAAACAAGAATAACAGGTGCTAAAACGTCAGTGAATTCCAACGAATTGGACGAAGAGAAAGAAGGACAACCTCCCTCTTGCAACAGCCGCCCTGTCAGGATGCTCGAGACATCAGACTTATTAGCAGACACGCGAACTGCCAGAGAGTCTACATTTATCGATTTCTTTACAAGTCTACCTAACCACCCCTAACCAACGTTCTTGTTCCGCCTGAACCCACGTTGTAGCCGTTGCTGCGCTCAACTGCCCCCATTCCTCCTTGTGTACATCTTAGTAAAAGAGAACTCCACCCAGCTTACCAGCGAATGGTGAGTAACTAACATCACTCCAAACTAAGAACACAGAGAGGACCTGTACTATGCATAATTTAAACTACACCCCACCCTAACAACATAAAACTAGCGGACATAAGATAAGAATCACAAGGATGGCTGCCAGCTGCTGCCGGTTCCACCGCGCTTAGTAGAGACTTGCACCCTTATGGAAGGACTTGCACCCTTATGGAAGGACTTGCACCCCTTATGGCCACCCTGGATTCCTAAAATGCTACAAATGAGCACTTAAGCGACAAAAACCCCTCTTTACGTACACCTTTCATGCAGACACATTAAGCAAAATACAAAACATTTAATTTAAAGTTCACCTGCCACACTTCTGACGGGAGGAGAGAGATATGAACTGGCTATGGCGGAATATGGGAGGAGAGAGGTATAGCTCTGCCCGAAGTAGCTTACGTCATTCCCATAATTTCCGACAGCTGTTAGAGCAATAATGTGGACCATGTCCACTGAACCAAAAATGATAAAGACGAAGAAGAAGAACTTACACTAAAACCCAGTTGCCATCCAGCAGCTCTTTGGACTCCATAGGGTCTCTCTGCTTTTCCTCCCAGTCCGAAGAGGCTACACTCCTGTTGCTTTATTTTTATAAGTTACACACAAAAAAACTAAAACGCGTTAGTAAAGTAATAATCTACGATCTCATTTCGCCGTCCCGGTCATAATCATATGGAAGGTGTATGGTAAGTAAAGGAAAGAAAGTACAGAGTAGTTGTTACTCTATTCTACTCATTGAATGCTGAGTAAACAGAGACAATAAGCGATTTTTAGATACTGGAACTTCAGTCTCGGAGACAGAAAAGTGAGGGTGAGGACGACAGAGGTTGTGGCGGCGATCGTCTCTAGAGCGAAAAGACTACCAACGACTATCACCACCTCTCCTCTTCGTTGCCTATTGATCCAAACACCGGAATACTTCATCTAGGCCAAATGGGGTCGCCAGGAAGCGTAGGACATGCCGACGACATCGTCCTCTGCAGAAGCTGACGAGTACACACTAGCGCTTACATTTGAAGTGGTTCGGTCTTCGACTACTTGCACTACTTCTCTTAGAGTAGACATAACGGAGACAGAAAACTAATAACTCAATCCGCTGAGGTGGACATGGCCTCCAACTATCCGAGGAACCACCGTGGTTCAGGTTATGCCGCCACTATTGATAAATATAAAGCAAAAGATTTTTTTTACAAATAAAAAATGAGAAAGTTTGTACGATTATCCGAAGCTAACTTCTTCTAGGCTTACAACAGGTTTCTGATAACACATTTTCTTTTGTCTCCTAACTATTTTAGATGTTATATACATCTAATTGCACTCTGGTCCTTGTATTATAGCTCATCAATCTTGCTTTACTTTCTTGTCTATTCATTATGCCACACACTTCATAATCAGAATCCAATTTTTGTCTAGTTTCTTAAATTGGAGATTATAACAGCCATACCATGAACCAAGAATCGTAAATTCACCATAATACAGACTAATGAATGTGATTACAATATGATAACATAAATGAAAAAATGTAGTGATGCCATAATAGTGATAGAGAGAGAGATGGTCAAGAAACCATTGATGCCATAATGGACATCAATGGTTTATGGGTTTCTTTAGGAATATTATATAGCTTACTGCTTCTGCTTCGTTAAATAAAATGACAGTGGAGATGGAACAGAATTCTGCAACTAAGACTGTTATGGTTACGTGATCAAAGTTGGTTTGTTGTGTGATCGAATGTTCAGAATTCAACATTCAGATTGTACAATTAATTGGATTGCATCAAGGGAAGCTGAACACATTAATCAACTTCTATTTACCGAGCGGATATGTTGACTGATCAGCTGGGATTCAAATGACCCTAGAAGGCAATGGAAGACGGTTTCGATATTTCGCAAGAGATGTTTCTGTATGCTGCATAGTGTAACGCGCAGTTCTTCCTGAACACACCCGTGATTTCCTGTCATAATACTACAAGTTGTTATACTTTATATTGTCAATAATTTTTTTGCAGCAATGCTCTTTCAATGGATGTCAAATTCATAAAGGCAGTAATTGGTAACTGAAAATTATTAAAACGCATTAAACAGGTTTTGAAACGACGACTCAAACAATTGGAAATTAATCGCGGACCGGGGATGCCATAATGACTCAAAACTCCTGAGCATTGAATGTTGAGGATGAAAGCACATTGTTTACGTGAAACAGAATTGAATTTCCACCATGGAGTGGCATCAATAGCATAATATTCTTTGATGGATGAGATTTCTAGAAGTTGGTCCCATTTCTTTCTTCTATATTTTCAGAATGGGAACTTGTGAATCTTCCATTGTCAAAAATACTAGCTGTCACTCGACAGCTATCACAAACAGGAGAGATTCCAGCTACCACGTTTCGTACCCCATAATTGAACTTCTCATCTTGAATCCGATACTCTGATTACGTCGAAGCCCGCTATTACTGTAGTAAACCACCATTCCGTATAGGATAGGACTGGACGATTGGCGCATAAACAGTCTGTGCTGTGTCCAAGTTTCTTTCACACGAGTTCTAGCCTGTGCTCGTATTTTTGTCCAAAAGATGGACAGGAAAAGGACAAAAGAAACGGGAATAGGATCCCAAACCATCACATCCTTTTGAAAATTTAGGAGAGTTGGAATTTTTTTTCCCAAGTAATCTTGAGGAATCTTAGCCGATATGCCCCAGTATGGTTTCTGCGCATTACAAGTCGTATTCACACCAACTTAGCCTTTCTTTGATAGTTTATTATGATTCCTGTGGGTATTTGATGGAAACCTCACTTTGTCGCCCTTATTCCAATTCTGCCAGTATATAACTCGACTTCTTCAGTTCATTCCCAAGCTGCAATTGACTCACAGCTTCCTTCATATCCAAGGAACTGATTCTAAAACTTCTAACTTTTTTGGTTCACATCATGGGAAAAGACAATAGTTGCTGCAAGGAAGCCTGCGGAAAACTCTACAAAGCAGCCGGTGTCCGTCCTGCTGTCAAAACAATTCGTCGCATTTCACACAGAACACCATCACCTTCATTGGAAAACGCTAATATCCCACCCAAACCAGAGTTTAAAAAACACAACCACCTTAAACACAGCGAAGCAGCTGAAGCCGTTCCAGTTCCTTCCAAAAACCCGCCTGAAGCTTTAGCACCTGCAAACATGGGCGGTAGGCGAAGCTGTGCTCGTGGAAGAACCACAGCCAATTCCAACATGGAAAAAGCTCACGTTGACAAGGAAGACCATAAGAAAACAGGAATTCACATCGAAGATAGATTCACAGACTTCATTAATCGATCTAAGATGAAGCTCAGGACTACATCAAGTCTCAGAGATGGACGGGATACAACAGAAGATCACGGTGGGTCAGGACACCCTGCCAACGTTTCAAGGAAAGATAGCAAAGTCCCCGGGAAAGATATGTTTTCTGAATACATCAATCGTGTTCGTGCCAAGATAAAGGGGAGGAGTACTTCAAGCTTTGGTCCTGGAAAGTCTAACTCCTTCAAGTGACGAGCAAGATATGTTCTGGGAAGAACAGCTCTGCTCATCAAATTTAGTACGGGAATGAATTGAAGAAATAAGGATTGCTGTTGGGTGTTGACTTCGTGAGTGATACAGTTGTCTCTGTATGTCTGCAATATAATTTTTCAATGTTATATTCATCTTGTATTTGTCAATGAAATGATTGTCTTATATATCTACTATAACTGGTTTGAGACATTTTGCCTCCTTTCTCTGGATTGTTTGGAATTCACGTTTCATGTCGAGTCACTTTGAATACTAGTCTCGAACCCTGCAAGCGTGCTTCCAAGTATTAAATTAATCCTCGTTGAAGCCATAGCATGAAACAAAGTACATGGAGAAAAGCAGTACTTGCTCCCAAAACACAGAAGCGCCTAGCGGGCTATGGATTCTTTGAAAGCCCTTCTCAGGACTTAACCATACATCTTATGGATGATGAGTGTGAGCCATACTCTACTCCTGATCGAAAACTTTAGATGATTCTGTTCAGTTCATGGGTCTGCGGTGGGGGACCTCAATTTCTGCTCCTGTAAATCTGAAAATTAGTCTAGATTGGCCGCTGTTTGTTATAGGCCCATTTCTCTCCTCAGAGAAAAACATTAAATGGTTAAAGAGATGATACCCTGAGAGTAGACCCACCTGGAGCCCAAAAACGTTGAGCCTTGTCCTAACATCTACCGGTTAAGGCCCTGCTGCTGGAGTTATATTCAGTTCTGTACATGTGTGAAGAAACGACATTAACTGGCAAAGGCTGTGTCAATGGGTTTCTAACTTTAACGCTTTTGCTCCATGCAAAACAACCACTATATATCTTTCCATCCACATCATGCAAACTAACTCTTAAAATGGGTCGATGCAAACTAAGCAACAACAACCTAAAATCGTCATGGTTTCATCCTTGGTCTCATGGTCTGTCCTCATAAACCGCTTGTCCACGTATTCTTCGATTACAGCATGTCAACATCCATGGCATTAAACAATCTTTACCAACTTTTCTTGTTTTGTTTTTTGATCAAAAGGTATGGTCCCTTTTGGACTATATTATCACACTAGCTCTTCTTCAATGTAGCGAACCCGCCCAACAAACATACTTTTAAAATTTGAACCATAATTCTGTAGTTTGCTGTTTCGTCCTTGCTTTGGTTTTGATGTCGATACGAGTGTAACGTCCAACCTGTTAATCGTCCTGTACTAGAATTTTATAATGAGACGAGTACGTTCTCACTTGTTCCTAATATGAATGGCCAATAAACATTCAGCTGAGGCCTGATAGAGTAATTAATGGATACGAAGCGTCCCCTTATTCAATGTATGAGCTAAGTCATCACTGCCTCTCCACACCGCTTCCCCAATTTACAAATATATACAACTAGAAAAAAGCCTTTGAAGGTGGCAAACAGTCGACTTTTGTCTCACCCTTGTTCTTAATTCCTGTTGGTATTCAATTTGTGGTCTTTTGGAACACAATTAACATAAGCTGTCCTTTAGAGGCGATCTAATTATCTTGCGGATATTTCTCAAATGACTCTAAATATTAAGATTTTTTAACATAAATATTTACGCTTCTCAAATATTCCTGAGCGTGAATTTCTATTGCATAAGAGGATTAATGATAATTTAGATTATTAGATAATTTATTTGAAATATAAAATATACTATTAAACTTTAACTTAAATTTTATTTAATACACGTTTAAATTAAATTTTAAGGCTTGTTGATCTTATATTTTTAGTACAATAAGGTTTTAAATTGCAAAAGTCTAACTTTTAATGTGTTGAGGGGTCATTATAAAAATTAAAGTTGAAACCGGTATAGTTATGGATAATTAAGCATAATTTTAATAAATTATAATAAAAATCTTAATTATAATAGTAAATAATATGACAACAATAACAATAACAGTTGGTATGAATCTTGTTAATATGTAAAATTTAGAGAGGTTCAATAATATGTAGTCTTATCCCTAGTTAGTAAATAGACTGGAAATAATATGCCAATATACCTTTGTCATGACTGGTGAGCGGGAGAGAGAGATGCATTAGTGTCTCTTTCGATAAACAACATTATTGATCCTTGTCTCTCTTTGTTTTTTAAATATAAACAGTAAAATCCCACCTCAGATTAAATAACTAGTTCTGAATTTCCAAAGAATATACAGCCTCGAGTTCACTACTCCTGGGCATGCCTCCTCTCACAGTCACCATCCGAGATCTATACATCTTAATTAAACAAAATATTTTCCAACATAGATAATTTTAGTAAGTATTTTTAAAGCGTGTGTGCATTTTTTTTGTTTACTAATTATTTTGGCAAAAGTCAACTTCACGGCTCTCGCCAACAACAATACATGGGTTTTGTTGGTACGACTATTCGAACAGACATCCCAATTGTGCAGATTCGCATGTGGTCGGTTTTGTATTCAAAGTTTTCTAGTGCTCGGCTCTGTAAGGTAAATACGTAATCGCATGCACGCTCCATTATACTAGAGTCAATAAACGCCGATCACTAATTAAAGTCAACACTTAACCTCAACATGTATGATGTACCTCTAGCTTTTCTTTTTCCATCCTTTTGACGCCATTCTTCATGCCTACTTGCAAATCGTGTTTAGCAATAATTCGGACAAATGAGTGTTCCAAGCTTATGTGTACTATGCTTTGTCTACAAAACCAATGACATGCGTGAGAAGGAGTCCTCTTTTTAATTGAGTTTGATAGTTACACTTTCTATAGTTTTTTTTTTTAACTATAGAAAAAATAGCTCAGATATGCTAAGTACGAAGTAGAATCGCTTTCAACAAAAATAGTTTTTCTTTTATAGAAAAAGTACAGGTGAGAAGCAGAACATGAAGACTTGTAAGAAAAAGGAAAAGACTTTACCAGATTTCCTATTACTTGATCGTTTTCTTAACAAGATTCATGTGAAACACTCCATGCTTCCTAAAAATTCACCGTTAACTTGTTCCAACATCATGATTTGATACAACGTAGAAAACTTGTCGCCATCAAGAGGGCAGTGAACTGAAATCCTCACACTATCAGCATTCTTAGAAGAGCATCCAAAAAGCTGAGACCGTTTTTCTAAGACAAGCACCCATGACTTTGGACTTTTTCTATCCTGAAAACCTAACTTTCACGGATCGAGATGAGCTAACATCCAAAACCAAGACACATAATTGGCATAACCACCAATCCACGAGCTCAATAAGTGTCTGCATCACCTCACGTATATTTATTTGTCCCAATCCCAACTCATTATTCAGCTATCCAAATCTTGCCTCCCCGCATTAAAGGAACTCACGTAAAAGAATGACTCTCTCTTTTCTTTCTTTGCACAAGAAATATATAATTAAGTAACTCTCACTTTAATTTTCACAACTTCCCACTTTCGTTTCAAATTGTAAATACGAATTTTAAGTAGAGAAGTTGAAAGAAATGATAATGCTTTTTTGTGTTTCTTAACTGACGAACAACCCTTAATATAGAGCTTTGATAGTAACTAGATAAGCATAAATAAAATTATAACGTGGTAATTATATATCTTTGTATTTTAATTACAATTTAAACCCATATTTACTTCAACTGAAAAAATAACGAGGTAGATACTTTTCCTTTTCCGTTATTAATTTTCTGCCGTGGAGTTGTGGGGATGGCTTAATTCGATTTGGCAATGCCAGGCATCCATATGGAATATGTTCCATTCAACTTTATCTATCCGACGGTTGCGATATAACCCACTTGGCATGCTTAAACATTAGTTATACCTTCCGTAAAGGGCAAAATGCAATCTCCCCTTATTTTGGATGGTCGGTAGTCGCCGGTTGAGGACAACACGCAACACTGAGACCAGACCACAGAAATAAGACATTTATGATAGAGTTGAATAGTTATTTTATTATTTATATTTTTAATGAGTAGTTTTTTTATTGAAAAATAACATAATAAATAATCTTAGGTTTAGTTATTGCTATACTTTCAAAAATAGCT
>JAOQMP010000009.1:21356730-21371240 GCA_027563575.1 Erythroxylum pedicellare | reverse complement strand
TATTTAAACAGAAAAATCACTTTTGTGATATTTATAAATTTTGAAAACTCGAATAAATTAAAATTAAAATAAAAGCCAAAAATTTAAATAAACATTTTTTTATTAAATTTTACAAAACAAAACACAAACGTACTCGAACTTAATTACTAGTATTATCTCTCTCCCTCTCTCTCGTTTCCTTTCGCCACGTCATTCCTTTGAAAAACTGCCATGTCATCAGCGGACCCCACACACGTGCAACTAGGCTTCTCAGTATATATTCTGCTCCAACGCCATTTTCCCAAAACCCCTCATGTGTGACCAAACACTCGCTACCACCTGCCTCTCTCAAGTTCTTACTCTCTCTCTCTCTTTCTCAGTCAATCAACACTTTCCCGATATTATCACCGATATATTGGCCGGCTGGTTGCACCTGAACGCTATAAAAACCCGATATTTTTGGTGATCATATCGCGGTAAAGGGAGTGAACTCTCTGTGTGTTTGGGTGTTGAGGAATTAGTCTACGTTTAGCAGTAATGCCGATGGCGGCAGGGCCAGCTGCGTCGTCGAAGGATCGAGCGCCTCCAGTGATGCCCGCGGTTATTCCAGTTCCAGCTCCGCCGATGGTGGTGGCGGACACGGTCGCCAAG
Source organism: Erythroxylum pedicellare (assembly GCA_027563575.1). NCBI lineage: Eukaryota > Viridiplantae > Streptophyta > Magnoliopsida > Malpighiales > Erythroxylaceae > Erythroxylum > Erythroxylum pedicellare. Next base: position 21,370,610 of record JAOQMP010000009.1, on the reverse strand, counting down.
GACGCGATTCTAGCCTGGTTTCGCGGGGAATTCGCGGCCGCCAACGCGATTATCGATGCACTATGCGGCCACCTCGCCCATCTCGACGCCGGAGGGGGATCGGAGTACGAGTCGGTGTTCTCGGCCATTCACCGGAGGCGACTGAACTGGATCCCAGTGCTACAGATGCAGAAGTACCATTCGATTGCCGACGTGGCCGTGGAGCTCAGGCGCGTGACGGAGAGGAAAGTAATAGATGAGGAGGAGAAAATATGCGCGAGTGAAAATAAGAGCGATGAACTTGTGAAGGAAGTTTCTTTCGAGGAACACGAGCTGAAACGAGAAGAGGTAGCCGTGAAAAGTGCAGAAAGTGACGCCGTCGGCGACGGGGTTGAAGAAGAGGACTCGCCGAACAGCGAAATTACCGATTCAGGTAAATATAACTGATCGTGTTCTCCACACGCATTAGGAACAAAATTTGGCTTTCCTGTCTTTCAATTTCAATACTTGGCTTCAATGTGAAATTGTGTTGTTGACTGATGCTTTGACTAATTGGTGTTTGTTTATGAAAATCGATACAGCGAGTTCGCTTACCAGTGCGAAGATTTAACGATAATTCCGTCGAAATAGTAAAATTTGAACGGTTTCTAATTTTGCGTTGTTAATCGATTAACACTTCTCCACCGCTTTAGGTGCATTCTGCTTGTTTTCTTTGCTTTTTAAGCCAAAAAGTCAATCAATTGCTATTTTAGTTTGAAACTCGCCAGTTTTATTTCCAGAAAAGTTGCGATCCTTTTATTTTTCCTTTACTGGAAATTACCTTATTTTGATTATTTTCTCTTAAAGAAATATATAGTTATTTGCTTGCTCTGTAATATATGAATGTTTTTCTTCATAGATCGGAGATTCAACCCACTGTGATATTTTGGCCGTTGAATTCAACGTTTCTGTTAGGTTAGGTGACGATTAATGTCGTTTAGATTTTTTTTCCTTATTTTTAAAAAGCACAGAATTTTATGATTTGATTTTAATATTATGCCATCTCAATTCTCTGTCAAAGAAAAAAGAAGAACCGCAGTGAAAGACAAAAGGGGGAAGCAATTATATGATGTTAATATTATTTTCTAGCCATCTCGAAGGTTTTTAGTGGAGTTTGAGTGTTTCGAGGTGGTGAAAAGGGTTTGTCTGCTTCTGGTGTTACGGTTAGTATCGGCAGGGCGAACACCTTCCGTCTGTGCAGTACTGCGTGGAGATGTGTGCAATGATTTTATTGTAGACGGCTTGTGGTGTAGGCCGTCCGATCTGATCTGATCTTGGTTTGACGTCATCATGCGATGTGTTGGTCATCTGATGTAGGGGCTGTTGGATTTTGACATGTTTACACATTTGCCAATAACGTTATTAATGTGGGGACTACTTGGACAGGGCCAACTTTTCGGGTCAAGTCCGGGATCATGGGATTCCGGGTGGAACAAAATTAGTACTTTTTGTTTCGTTAAAATTGTCGCCAATTTTATTTTTGGGTTGGCATTAAACGAATTAAAGATTCGAATCTCCGCCACTACTGCCATTCTGCTGTTTCTTGTATCTTTCCTGTTGGCCTCATGCCCGTCCCCTCTTATTGGGAGTCATCTGGGTACATTTCCGAACAGGGACAGCTTTGTCACAGGTGTCGCAAGAATTTTCCAACCGTCAAGGGCGGAAAGAAGGGGTGGCTGCTATTGTTATGCTATTTCTTTAACTACATTATTAATGGGGTTTAAGTCACTGGGTCCTACTTCGATCATTTTGATCGGTTTGGGTATCAAGTCTACGTAGTAAGCTATTAATTTCAAAATTTTGGAAAATGCGACTCAAACTGGGGGTTGGTAATAACTAAGGCAATGTCAGTGGGTGTTAAAATAGAGGATTTTGGAGCTAAGAGTGATCTTAATAATTTGATTCATATACCGTTTCATCTGGTTCTAGAGTACTTCAAATAACATTTTGGGACGATCAAGTCTGCCAAGATTGTTTCTGTTGCAAAGTCCTTGTTTACGATGACAATGCAAGGGAGTTTATTGTTTCTGGGGAATGTTAGATTTTATAGATAAAGAAGAGTGCAAGAATGAGTTTTGATGACATGCTCCACCAGGACAGCAAGACTTAAATCCACTTACTAGACACCTACAGCAATATGACAATTTCTCATCATTTGTTCTCTTGACTTTATATTGTTCTGACTCCATTTGTCTCTGTTTTCCCTCTATAATGCAGGATCTCAGGAAGTGCAGCCCATCAACGAAAATGTTGACATATGTTTCATCCACGAACAGTGCGAATCACGTCCTGCTCAAATAAAGTTGACGAAGGGTTTCACAGCCAAGGAGCAAGTGAAGGGTCATATGGCGAGTTCTTTCTTTCAGAATTTACAGCATTCTTTCGTTAGATAAAATGATATCCAGAGAGTTGATATCCTCTATAGTATGCGCTATTAAGGAAACGAAACAGAAGCCCGCTCTTACTGATTGGGATATTGCAACTGGCAGGTGAATGTCGTCAAAGGTTTAAAGTTATATGAGGATGTTTTCACTGATTCTGAGCTGTCTAAGTTGGCTGACTTCGTTAATGAATTCCGTGCTGCTGGTCAGAATGGAGAACTCTCAGGTGACATTTCTCTCTGTGGTCCTCTAGCTCTAGGAATGCTAGTCAGCCTAACTTTCTGTCACATTATCCAGCACAGTAAGCGATCCATATATTCCATCCGCTCAAATAATACTTCTGTTGTTTGATAACACTTCCATTAAGGGGTTGTCTTTCAAGCTAGTTGTTAGTCTTATGCTTTTATGAGGATTTTCACTTACTTGTTGAGATACAGCAATTAAAATTCAAGCCAGTCGGATGCTTTCCTTTTGCTTTTATTATTGTCTTAAAATACATGACACTTTAGCAATTTAGTTTCTCACTTGAGTAGCATGTTATGACTCTGCCATTGAACACTCGATGGCAGTTTAGCAATTTGATGTCTGTTAACTTGAGTTGCATGTTGTGACAGTTCTTTTACAGTATCAACTATCTTTGAGTAATTTCCTTCAGAACGTGCCAATTGTTTCATGCTACAAGTCCCATGTCAAAAAGCTGGTGATTGCGAAGAAGCAAATGGCACATTCATTGAATATTTTTCTTTTGAACTAACTGAACTGATATTGGTTTAGGGGACACTTTCATTTTGTTCAACAAGCAAATGAAAGGAAATAAGAGAGAGCTGATACAGTTTGGTGTTCCTATTTTTGGTCATATAAAAGAGGAAGCTGCCAATGGCAATCAAACGAGTAAGATCTCATAATAGTGTTACTAATGGAACTTACGGACTCTTTCTTCTCTCCCCTAGTTTATTGTCTTTATGATATTTTGATTTTTTCATGTTCTACTTCAACTATCATGCTGTAAATTGCTTAAGATAGTGAGTGATTGTCTTCTTTTTGTACGCTAGGTAGTATAGAACCGATTCCAGCTCTTCTTCGTGGTGTTATAGATCACTTGGTTCAATGGCGGCTTATACCAGAATACAAGAAACCAAATGGTTGCATTATTCACTTCTTTGATGAGGTATTACCAAATTTCCCATCTTGTTATGCCGTATTGTTAAGATGGTCCATAAATTAAGTGGCATATCGAACCTTCATATTTGACTCTAGTCAATAGTATCATGACCGTTTGTTCGTTAAAGTGAATTGAATATCTTCTTGGAGGAGAATAAAGAAGTACCTTGGTATATGTTCTTTAATGCAGGATGAATTTTCTCAACCTTTCCTAAAGCCACCCCATTTGGACCAACCAGTCTCTACTGTTCTCCTCTCTGAATCTACAATGGCTTTTGGACGAATTCTTGTGGGTGATAATGATGGAAATTACAGAGGTCCACTCATGCTATCACTGAAACAGGGGTAACTATTTTGAACTTAATCATTAATCTTTCATCAGTTACAGGGCTTCTATCTGGTACTCTGAAATAACTAGAAGCATCTTGCCGAAGAACAATCTCAAATCGCTGGAAAATTGCTTAGTTTGCTCTTTTAGGTTTTGATCTGTAATGTAATTTAGTTAGCTATTTAGTTAGACTAAGTAGCATCTGGTTGCTTCCTACTGCATTCAACTAAGAGTACCAAACATGAACAGGCTTCGCGCTGAAATTTTTTCTTGATTGTTTATGATGTGTCTTCTCCTTGGAACGATATTGTAAAGATGAAACATGACATGATGTAAAAATTTTGCAGGTCTCTTTTGGTAATGAGAGGAAACAGTGCAGATATGGCGAGGCATGTCATGTGCTCATCTGCAAACAAGAGGGTCAGCATCACATTTTTCAGAGTACGCCCTGATTCCAACCAAGGCCAGTCACCACCAACCAGTCCCATGGCTCTATGGCAACCAAGTATTGCGAGCCCATATGTAGTACCAAATGGAGCTTTCAATGGATATGACACAGTTGACACAATGTCCAAATGGGGAGTCGTCCATACCTCTCCCATGGTGATGCTGGCTTCAGTGCGTCCTGTAGTTTTGAGTCCTAAAAGAATGCCTCATGGCGGTACAGGAGTTTTCTTACCATGGACTGTAGGATCAAGACGACCTGCTAAGCATCTTCCTCCCCGTGCCCAAAAGGGACATCTTCTTGCATTACCTTCTCCAGTTCAGACCCATGCAACGGAATCAATTTCTGAAACAGGCATCACTATTGAAGGAAAATGAAGTCGAGTCCCTTGATGAAGTTTGTTGATGAATCAACAGCATTCTGTTATGTGAAAAAAGCTCTCCTATTCTACAAACAAGGGTCAAGTGCTGTTAGAAAAAGTTTGCTTTTTTTCCTGCTTTTTTTTCTTCCTTTCTCTGAGAAAAAGATTAGGTTCTAGTGCTGCTGATCAAATTATACATTTCTGCGATGCCAACCATGTAAGTCCCGAAGTGTAGTGGAGCTTCAAGTGTCGAGGATTGTGAACTCTGAGGGAAGAATTTTGTATTATGTCATTTTAAATCTTTTAATAGACAGGTAACTTTGCGTTTTGGTGACTGCTTTTGTGAGTTACTGTAATTGTTTAAGGGAAGATAAAGATATCTGTTAATGCCTTGTGTCTAGAAGTTATAGTTGTCATGTAGAAGAACAATGGCAGAATGCAAGATAGCCATGTTTTAGGAGTTGGATTACGTTATGCTTACTTTTCTGACAGTAAATGTAACCCAGAAAATATAACATCTCAAGAGTCCTCTAAGGTTTCAGTTTGCATTAAAAGTTGCCGTAAACAGCATATTTGAAAATAGAAAACATCTCTTGGCAACATGGTTATATTAAAAGCAGTAGTGGCCTTCTTCAGAGACACCGTCTACTCTACTACGATCAAACTTAGCCAGGCCTAGCATGCTAGAAATGAGCAGCTAAACAATAGGACCTACCAATACTAGTGAACAAGTACAGAAAAGTAATAGGTAATCAACAGAAAGCTTGCTATTATAGACACAGTTGTTTCAAATTCAATAATAAAGGTACAAAGAAAATTATATTCTCACTTGCAAGGTGAAATGCAATACAATGATCAAGTAATTTCACAGAGGCTTCAAGCTTTAGTTGGCTCATCATCATCTTCAATATCCCAACTCAAATCCTCCTCTTCTTCAGCAACACTCAGCCGCTTCTGTATATCAATCTTATTTGGACTTTCCGTCTGACCCGTTGGTCTCTTCTCGTCTATGCTGCTCAGGTCTTCAATCTCGTCCCACCCTAGATCCTCGTCCTCTGCCATTGATTGATGGCTTGACACCACTGAGAATTCACTATCTTTACAAGACTCCCCATTATCACCTTTCACCTTTACACCCACTTCCTCATCAGACTTCAATGGATTCTGTTCTTTACTCTTCTCCAACTCTAGCTTCTCACTAACTACATTGTCACCACCACTAGTTACACACACTCCACTGCCAATCTCTGTTTCACAACCCTCATTATCCACTGGCTTAACTTGATTTATGTCCTCAACTTCCGTATGTTTTTTGCTACTAGAGCTCTCATTTTCCTTAAATCCTGAATCTTTTACGATTTTCTTCTCCTCTTTCTCGATCACTTCATCATCATCATCATCATCATCAACATCCCAACTCAAGTCCTCCTCTTCAGTGGATATCGCTCGTTTCACGAGATTGACTCTCAAGTCCTCATCTTGCTTGAGCTTATAAACCCTGTAGTAATACCTAGACCAGAAAGTCTGCTCATCAACGCTGTTGGGTACAACCCTTTTGTACACACTCTCCACAGCTCCATTTTCTTCAATCAAGCTCCGACTCTCCTCTCGCTTCTCCTCCAACACAAACCCTAATCTCCACTTCCTGTACTCTTCCGAATCCTCCGGCTCCTCACAGTACGTGCTCAAATCACCTTGAATCGCAAGCACCTGAGCATCAAATCGACTGTACGGCTTCGAATTCAAGCTATGTTGACTAATGCTTCTATTGACATTGTTATCAGCTGAATCCGATTCCTGATCTATGGCAAGCACAGTCTCCTTGCCATGAGAGATGATCTGAGCCGTTCCTTTCAATACAGAGCTACCAAGCTCGTCGATCGCCTGCCCTACATTTTCCAGCGAACCATGCGCCACCTCGATCTCCTTCCTCAGACCCGACCCAAATTCCCTTAGATCGCGACGGTAGGTCTCTATGACGGATTCGGATTTCGTGGTTAGGGTTCTGATCATACCTCCGAAGCTCCACCCGCCACCATCACGGACGGTTGGGTTATCCGGATTTTCGTCAGCAGATTCCGGGCCGTGGGGATCAGATTCGGATCTTGCCGAATCGGGTTCATCGGAAAATACAGACTTGAAGAAATCCATCGACGGGGTACGGACCGAAACGGAATTAGTGAAGATGTTGAGTTGAGTAGCTGTCGCGTCTTTTTGGGTATTCTGGAGCCCTCCGCCCTTGTTTCTTTCTTGGAATGATGCGCTGGGCATGAAGTGCGCACCACTTTAGTGAGGTGTCAATTTCTGGGCCTAATTAGGTCTATACGACAGACTCTATGAAAGGTTTGGGCCCAGTTGTTGTAGGCCTAAATTGGATCTGGTAATTTTGATTTTACTTAATTCCCTTTCATTGGTGCTGGGTCACGTAGAAGAAAGATCTCCTCGTTGTCCCAACGGAGGACTTGGGTTGGTTTGGCCATGATTATTTGCTGTCAGTTGTGGGATTCGGGAATATGAGAAACATGAAGCAATGTAGGATTCCACTTCCATTTGTAATGCATGGTATCCTCAGCTTAGACTTGTCTACGATATTCCTCCTCCTACCTCTTTCAACTTTTTACTAAAGCAGGTCTACAAATTGAGACCCTTTTGAAACGAAATCTCCACCAAATCACAAAAAGGATGATTCCTTCATTATCACGTTCTTTCTTTTTGTTACCCCAGTTTCCAAGGATAGAACAACTTATGGTGACCGATTGTTCAGATAAAGCTCTACAATATCTGTTTTCTTTTACCCCATCATACTGTCTGTTATTTCTGTTCTTCTCTGTTTAAACATGCAGAGGGAGACACAGTATCAACCTCCTGGTATTTTCCAAAGGCTCATCAACTTCTTGATGAACACCATAGTTTCTGGCGGCCTCAAGCGCATTACTTGGGGTCAGGCAGCAACTCAAGTACCTGATGCTGATCCTCCCACCCAAGGAGCGGCTTCCGGTCTTAATGATGAAGAAAAGACATTCCATGAAGCTCAGGGATGCTTGGCAGATGATTTAGACTACCACGAAATCCAGGTTCATTTCATCCATAATGAAGAAGAATTGGATCATTGGGTTCCTGTTGACAAAACCCCTTTCACAGAAGGAGACGAGAGCCAATTGGTGGATGGAAAGGCTGCGATGAATAGGAACAGAGTAGTGCTAGTGACAGGTGGCGTAACAAATCAAAACAAAGCCTCACAGGAGTCAGCAGCTCGTCGAGGTAAAGCCCCACGAGTCACAGAACCAAATATGACAACTTCAGGAAGCGACCGTAAAAAGTCTGTCAGTATAAGAGATGGTGGTACAGTCGAAGACAGGGTCAAGGATAAAGGTAAGAGCATAGCAAGTGAAAGATTGGCCATAGCAAAAGAGCCAGAGAAACCCAGAGAGAGGATTCCGAGACATCTGTTCAGTGTGGCTTCAAATATTAACGAAAAATCAGATGAATTCATTAAGAGCAGGAAAGAAGCCATGAAAAGAAACTTTAGCATGGAACCAAGAAAGGGTTAAAATCTCATGGTGTTAGAGCCGAAATAGATTGATAAAGTTTGCAGTTGAATTTCGTTTTAGATGTAATAAGTTCAGATTGGACGATCAACTAGTTTGTTCTTGTAAGCCTTAGAAAAGGATATCAGCTTTTCCTTGAACCTTTTGCTACTGCTTGTATGTTGTTTAAATCTAAATCCAAGAATCGTGCGAGATTTGTAAATAAGTTCTCGAATTCTTAAAACATTTGAGAGAAAAGCTCCAAACTGGAATTCAGAAATATGTAACATGGCACTAGATATGTTCAGGCAATGAAAAATAAGCTGAACATTGCAGACAAAGCATTGTCGGTCGATAATTTCCAACAGAACTGGAAAGATCCATGCTCTAAGTAACAACGATATATGTCAGTTAAAGAAACCTTCAAGCGCCCATTTCATTAAGTACCAAAAGGACAGGGAAACAAAAAGAACCAAAAAAGGAAAAGAAAAACCCACTAGAAAAACCTTCTCTTTCCTGTCTGCTGCTGTTAATTTTCTGCGTGGAAGATTGGTAAAGCAACTACTCAATTTATGTTAGTTGAATCATTATAAAAGCACATCTTCCTTGCTCTTTCGTCAACCCCAGAAAATGAAGGAAAGATCATGTTTTTAATCAAAGAAATCTTCTCTTCTTCCCCTTCTTTTATTTAGTTTTTTTGTTTTAACATTTCTTATACTATTTCGTCCCATCTTCCCCATGTCTAATGCTTTCATCCTTCATTCTTCTAAGGAATGTGATGAAGAGCGATAGAGATCATAAGGAGCCCAAAGATGATCCACTGCGCAAGGTTTTCTCGAATCAAGCCTCAACCATGGCTTCCCTTTTCCACTCCAATGAAGCAAGCTAATAGGACCAGGATGTAAACTCCTACACTTCCCTTCAATATTATCACCTCCTAAGCCATGTTGGTTCCATCTATGATCCACAGCTTTTATGTTTCCAGCCAAAACCAACAGAAATGGTGGCAATGACCCCAAATGGTATATTCTCTTCTGCTTTTGCATTCCCATCCACTCCTCAACTTTCAATGAATATTCTCCTCCCCTCCATTTCTCCACATCCAAAACCATAACCCCAGTGTTAAAATAACAAGGTGTCCTTCCCTCAAAAGTCTTGGCCAACACAGGATCGAACCAGAACACCTCTGTGAAGTATTTGGTGAAATTTGCATGGCAATATTCTGGTGCAGCCAAAACTTTGTCCGCTAAATCAACCTCCCATAGTTTTTGAATATCATCGACAACGACAAGATCAGAGTCCAAGTATATAACTCGTTTGACATTAGGTGGGATAACGTCTGCTAGGTAAATTCTAGCATAGTTGAGAGGTTGGTCCAATGCCTGACGGATGGATTTAGAGATTTTGCCACGAACACGGTTGGAGTCAAACCTGTAGATATTGAAGTTGAGGTAAGGGAAGGTGGACTTGATGCTGGAAAACACCTCAGACTCAAAACGTGCAGAGAGAAAGTGGAATTCAACATTTTCGGGACACGTTGAATGCTGAAGAATAGACAAAACTGCAGCCATTGTGCCTCTAAGGTAATTTGCATCAAGGGTCATGGCAACATGGATTCTATTTGGCCCGCAGGAGTCTCCATTGCGAAAAGCTGGAGCTTCCCGGAAGATGGGGACATTTGGGGACGGTTTTTGGACTACATCAACACGGATTCCTCCCGACGAGGAGGAGGATGAAGCTGTGACCAGATAGGAGGTCGGTGAACACAAGACAAGGATGATAAGAGACAGGAGGCCATGGAAGAGAGGTAGAAGGGTCCAAGTGGCCATCCTGTCCTAATAATAAGGGGAAGGTATGAAGTTGAGGGTAGATGGTGATTAGGGAAGAAGAGTAGCATTGGCCATTGTTAGGCCAGTTAAGAGAAGGTTTAGGACAACCAACACTAACGATTGGGGTTGGTAGGATTGTGAAGAAGAGAAGATTCCTCGGAGGAGGAGAGAGCCCCATGTAATGCCCCTCTCTCCTTGTAATAACGAATGCATAACACCCCTGGTCTTATTGCTCAAAACCTTCATTTTCATCGTTTTATGTCCAATGAGTAACTTCAATTTGCGAAGTATGAAATCTCTCTCCTCACACTGTAGGGCCTATTTCAGCGGCACGAAACTCGGGTTTCACTTACAAGGGAAGGCCATACAGAATTTCATCCATTTTTAAGCCAACAGAATGCTGTTTTTTCCAAAATAGGTATATGCTGATAACTCATATAGCCGTACTTGCTTGGATGAATATGGCAGAAAGAGCAACCAGAATAGGGTACATAAGAGGGTGAAACGTAGGAGGTTCAGTGTCGTACTTGATGGAGCATCTAGCTCTCTGCTGTCGTAACGACCAGAACTAGCACAGGTACGAGGGCTAGCATCGAAACCGTAACCAAAATCTTGTTCTCAACAAGAGATTTCTTGTCGCCTTTCCAGGTTAAGTGGTCCCAGCTCGCCTCGTTTCCTCTCCTGTCATGCAAGTGATTAGTTCATCAACGAGCCACAAGTTCTGAAACTTTCACTTCACAAGAATGCCAATGATCCATTCCTCCTGAAAACCTAAGGATTGCTGTTCTTCCTATCTTCATTTGCACGTTCCTGGAACTTGAAAGTGCCTGGAAAATTGTCCAGTCCCTGTCTACGTATATAATAATAATAATAAAATTTTCGTTTCTTAAGGCATTCTTATAAGTACTGTACAAGCCCGTGATACAGTCTTCTTATTTTTAAAATTAAAATTAAAAAACATTTTAACGATGTGATAAAAATGATAAAGATAATAGTGTAAATTATATTTAATATTTAAAATATTATATCATACTAATTAAAATTATTAAAGTATTCAAATTTGTATTTTATTATAAAAACCAACCTACTATTAAATATTAATCCTATAATTAATGATACTAATATATTGTAACCACGTCACTATTTATGCGAAAATAGATACTGAAAATAATATTACACATAGCAACTACATCACCAAATAAATGCTTAAACATAAACTTAGGGCGTCATTCTTTTCATTAATTTTTTTATTTTCTGTTTTTGCTTTTAAATTTAGTAAAAAAAACTTGTTTATTTAGTGGTGTTTGATTTCACTCCTGTTTTTCTATTGTGATTTTTAGTTTTTTTATTTATAATTTTTTATTAAAAACAAAAACTTCTTTGATTGAAATTTCTAATATAAAAACTGTGAACAAAAATATGTTTAATTGAGATTTGTAATAAAAAACTAAAAACAAAAGCATGTTTGCTTTTATCATATTCTGTCTATATTTTTGTAATTATACTCTTATGTTTTTAAACTAATTAATTATCATTATAGTTAAAATTAAAATATATGCAAATTAATATAATTAAAAAATTACAAATTAATTGTATATAATAAAAATTTTATAAATTCTAAAATTATTTTAAGTCATTATAATCAATAAAAGATGTCCATCATAATATAATTCTTCAAAACATAATAGTATTATTATTTACAAAAAGAAATATAAATTAATTAGAACAAATATAATCATTTCACATTTGTCTAATAATTTCATGTCGCTTCCAAGATATACTTCAAAGTTGTGCTGGATTGATATTATACACTACTTGAGAACTTGCATCTTCATTTTTACTTTCTCTTATTTGTTCTTCATTTTCAACACAATTATCAAATAATTCATTGCTTTGTCCATACTTTCTAATATAATTGTATATAACACAACAAATAATAACGATGTATTTTTGTTTTTTCATATCATGACTTGACATGTTTTTTAGTATAGGGAATCATGCTTTTAGAACGCCAAAAATATCATTCAATAACATTTCTTAATGGAGAATGTCTATAGTTAAACAATTCTTGTAGACCTTGAGGTTTTTCTCTTCCTCTATAATCTCACAAATGATATCTCTTACCTCGGTCTGGTGAAAGAAATCTAAGTATATTGGTATAGCTTGAATAAACTAAATAAAACTTACCTAACATATAAAGAACATAATATTAACAAAAAGATATTAAAAAGAATCATAATTACGATGTTTATTTAAAATAATATAATACCTTGTGAAGGTATAGGAAATTAATTCACTGGATTTGACCCTATTTCTAAAACAACTCGAGAGCCATTTATAGTACCTTCCCATCCAGCCATTACATATGTAAAACGTATGTCAAATGAGTAACAACATATAATATTTTGGGTTGGATTAATTTTTTGAATCCTTGTATGATATTTGTTCATCGGTCAGAACATGTGTATCAGTGTGTGTACCATTTATTACTCTTATACAATCTTAAAAATTTAAATATATATTAAAATATTTATTAATCATGAGGACATAATTAAAATACTAATTAAATATGTGAATATACCTAAAAATATGGAAAGAATTTTGAATTATGATGAATCTTTGGAGGTGTATTCGTAACCAATGGTGGAATAATGACCTTTTTTTGCAAAACGACCAATTGCATATAAGACTTTGCGAAAGTACTTCAAATTTTCTCGGTTGAATGTTGAAAATGTTTTGCATTGACTCTAGTTGTCTCACTGTGCCCTATAGTTATCAAGAAAATTATTACTTGTTCATCCACAGTCAAATAACTTGTTATCTTTAAGCCTCCTAAACTTTTCAACTCATCATATAAGCTCAAGAAGATTATCATTCTCATTCTTAAGTTTTTATAAATCCTTGTAGGATTTTTATTCAAAAGTTCCAATATCCAATCATAACCTGATAAAGCATAAGTTCTACATGGTTACTTTTTTAAGTGAAAATATTTGTTCTCTCCCCTAGCTAGATAAATCATTATTACCTTCTTCAGTTCATCATCATAATATGATTCGAAATCTAATAAGAAATTCATGTATCTATAATACCAACATTAAATAATTAATAAGACATTCACTCGAAAGGTTTGATCAAATATAGACAAAATATTCATACAAAATATAGACTTAACATTAAGTCAAACATTCATACAAAATACAAACTTAAAATGTTCAAACTATGGAATAATGTTTAGGGTTAATTACCAAAAAATCTCAAATTTTACTTAATTTTGCAATTATACCCTGAACTTTAAAAATTGGCAATAAATACTTGAGCTTTCAAATTTTCTCAAATATAACCAACGTTAGTATTTCCGTTAATAGAGCTGACGTAGAAAGCCACATCAGCTATAATAAGTTACACATAGGATGCTAGGTGTAAGTTAATTTTCACGTCATATTATAATTAACTTAAATTAATTGTTATTAATTCACCTTCAGGGCATTAGGCATATGAAGGAAGGGATAAACAGACAAGAAAAATAAATTAACCAAACCAAAACCCAATCTCGATACAAAAATGTGTGTAAACCTTACAAATTAAGGTGAAAAGGGTAGGTTAGGCTTTTTGTTTAATTTAAATTTATTAAAATCTGATGTTGATTTAACATGATATATGACATCCTACATTTACCATAACATAATTGACTTGGCTTGCCACGTCAATTTTGTTAATAGAGGCATTAAAGTCAGGCTATATTTGAGAAAAAAAAATAAAAGTTTAGGTATTTAATTATCACTTTTTAAAGTTCAGACTATAATTGCAAAATTGTGTAAAGTTTAGGATTT
>JAOQMP010000009.1:21290333-21302661 GCA_027563575.1 Erythroxylum pedicellare | reverse complement strand
AGGCAAAGTATATGTCTTGTTATGAAGCTACTTGATAGGCAATATAGTTGAGGAATTTCATTTCTGAGCTTCATCTTGTGGAGAGTTTTTCCAGACCTCTAACCATATACTGTGATAACTCTGTTATGATGAGCTTATCTCAAATATGTAAGACCTCCAAGCGTTCGAAACATTTTGATACAAAGTATATATTTGCTAGAGAGAAGGTTAAGAAGTTTCAGACCTATATAGAGCATATACCCGCCGATTTTATGGTGATAGACCCTCTAACCAAAGGCTTGACTGTTAAAGCTTTTGTGAATCATGTAATCCGTATGGGTCTATTTAGATCTTTTGATGCCTTGGATTAGTGGGAGTCTGTCTTTTATGTTATTTTTTATAGCAACATTATATTTGACTATTTTATTATTCAGTCTAGACACTTTTGTTTATAATTGTTGCTATTATTGTTATTGCCATATACTTTATTGATATACTGAACATATATGTTTAAATGTTTGTATATATATGACATTTTGTTGGAGACATTTTGTACTCAGTCTCATTTTATTGTTCTGAGATATTTTATTAAATCTCAGTTGGCATCTGGAGTGGATGCTTGGGCCATTTTGTTTGGAATTACACAAACAGATCACCACTTTGTGTACATTTCCTTATGACACATTCTGTTTAGGTCATTGCGGTATGAGTATCTTGCATATATGCTATCAGTACTCCTATTGGATCTGATTTCTATACTGTTGAGATACTTGTAACCTCATTTTAGACTTATGATTGAGAGATTGTTGACTCTACTTTGAAATCCTATTGTAGCCACATATTGTTGTATATTAATCTGGGGTTTTGTTTCTGTTGTTCATTGATGTTGGTTATGCTGTTCAAGTGAGAGAATGATAGAATTTTATTATTAATTTTGTGGACTAGCATAATAAACGTAATTTTGTACAAACTCCAATTAATTAGATGTCAAGATAATTGGGCTTGATAATTCTCTCTCTAACGTGTCATTGGGCCTGTGTTCATGGCTTACTATGATGGGTAGGTTGATTCATGTTTTGTAGTGCACAGAAGGCTCTACTGTTAGCTAACCTTAAATACAATCGTCCCATTGAAAACTGTATAAATTTTCTAATCAGGGTTTTGGAATAGTAGTTGTCAATTCTCTGCGTATCTGTTACTCCGTTTAACAGAAAATAACAATATATTTAATTGTTCCTTAATTTCAGATATTTATCCATCTAATTATCAAATCTAGTATATTGCAACCCTAGAGTTAATCAATTGTATTGATTAATTATAAAATTAATCTTTGCTTCGTGTTTATTTTTTTTCAACGGAAGCATGTCTGCCGCTAGAAACGAATACATTCTCGGAAGGTACGAAGTAAGAGGGAGGAAATGAAGTTAGAATGTGTGGAAATCGACAATGAAAGTAACGAGAAGTGGGCGATCTGCTCAGAGGAGATGAAGGAATCAGGGACAAAAATATGATGCAATCTCTTGGTTTGACGTCTGGTTGGCGAAACATAATCTTGTCCTGTTTGTCGTTATTAATTGTCCACACAAAAGGTGGAGACTTGTTTAAGGAAGTTGAATATAAAGATGAATGTTCGATAGATCATGAAATTAAAGGTGGTATAAGCGATGATTCTTATGATAGCATGAAGTTGAATAAGATAACATGTTGTGGCCATTTACACTCGTGTCCTGTCATTTCCCTCATCGTTAAATATGCTTAGTTGATCTCGAAGAAAGGGTACCTTGAGGAGGTACGATTTCTCTTTGCTTAGATATCTCGAGATGATTAGTTTGTGGAAAAATTGCGTGATCTTAACCTGCCTTCAGTGATCAGAAACATTGATGCAGCAAAGTGAAAACTTTATGCTAAAATAATTTGGTTTAAAAACCATGTTATGTTGACTTCTGCTATAAGGACAACATCAGATCCTCACTGTGTCAGTGTATTATGTTCTAAGTAAAGAATCTAAAACAAAAGAGGCATAGAAGTCAACAGAAAGTAAGAGATGTACGCCGTCGTGTACAAAGATTCCTCCACAGCGAAAGCGGACTAGTTATGGTATGTTCACATAGTGGATTTATCTGTAAACATTTGTGTTTGTTCACCAAATTGTCAGTCTTCTTGATATTTCTTCACATTCTATACATGTATCTTTCCTTGCAAATCAAATTTTAGGGCGAACAGATATCACGGTAAACCAAGAAGAGGTCGCCGTTGCTACTTGTTAACCATCAAAGGTGGTTCTTCCACAGGTAAGGTGTTGCAGCTGAGCTTCAAGAAATTGTCGCTTATGAGCTGAAAATATGGTCAATGAGTGTTGGAGAAAAACTTGACACTGATCCTCTTTGTTTAATCAAGGAAAAGGAACAAGCTTTTCAGTTCTTATTCAGATCTCTGTGGCCAACCCAGCTGTAGAAGTAGACGTCACAATGCAAATACCAAAATAAACATCAAAAGATTCGACAGAAATGTTTTTGGAACAGTGAAGCATACCTTCCACGCATACATTGCAAAGAAGGCTACAGTATCAGCAGACCACACAACTGAGAAGGACTTTATGAAGAAGGGTATTATCACATTGAGTAACGGGATCAGCAAAAATAAGTAGTTAAGAGCTTCTTTCTCGTTCTTGGAGCAATCACGGGCACGCAGGGAAGGAATCGCTGAAAATAGTATAAACATAGATCTGATCACTGTATCACTATGCGAATGTCTATCAATCTCCCACACAATCCAGACCTTTTGAAGTGTAATCTAAAGGTGATGAGGAGGGGAAACGTGACTTACTGAACATCCAAATAGACCACATTCCCATCAATCTCCATATGTCTGGTTCACTTGATGGGAAAATGAGATTGTATGAAAGCGCTCCACCTAACAACATTGACACATATCCTTGAATCTCAAAAACAGTGTACAAGACAGTTCCAGGTACCGCAGGATTTTTTGTAGCCGTAGAAGCCCTTGGTGCGAAGGTCGCCGCTGTCTTTTGAACAACCTTTTTTTTCAAGAAAATAAAAACGATATAATCAACCACAAACCATGATTTTTAAAAAGATCAGTCACAAAATATGTGCAGCTTTTGACAACCATGACCACTACACTGTCTTGGACAGCACTTTAACGTTCATGTTTCTTCCACAAGCTGGAATAAACCCTATAAGAAATTAAACCTTTCCATAAAAATTCTGTCTTGAAAAATGCAAGAAAAACACATGCAAACTAAAACCCAGCTGCAATTTGAAGTGCGCATTTACGAGATCATATAAAGAATTGATGGCAATCAATAAAGACATAAGAAAGGAACCTTTTTGAGGTCCTTTTCAAGTTTAGGAGAAGCTGAAGGATTGGAACTGATGTTGCTCGTTTCGGTCGGTTCTTCTTCTAGTTTGAGCTTTCCTTTAGATTCTTCCACTGTCTGTGTATCCATTTCATTTGTACTGGCACGTAGTCTCAACTTCAAGCCCTTGCTCCGATACCAGGGACAAGTTTTCACGGTTGATGCGGCTAGTTGTTGGAACCTCAATAGCTGGCATTTGCAGAGACCAGCAGACGAGAGCGAAACCAGGGAACTCATGTTGTCCGAAAGAGATACGAAAAGAAAATATGGACAACTCGAAGGAGATAAGGTACCTACCCAAGGGCAACTTCGAACGCTACTCAACGACGCCGTTTGAGTCTAAGCAAGCTTCGACATTGAAACGACAGTGTAGTCATAAGTCTAAGAATACATGTACATATATAAATTTAGTTTAAATGCCTAAAATTAGAAGGAAGTTCGTAAGAATATGAACAATAAGATCATTAATTAATGAAAATTCTCAACTTGCAAGTCAAGTAGTTAAAAATTCTCTCAGGCCATTAGTGGATAAATTTGCTTCGACGTATACGGGTAATTTCCGTTGTTTACAGAAAAAGGAAACGGACTGAAACACCGGTATAGTTGGGTGTGTTACGTAGTTTTCTTCCTCCCGAGATTATTTATTTTCCGGGAAATGGGTTTCTTTCGATTCTCATAGGAAACCCATTGACAGGATTGGTGGGGAGGAGAGTTTTCTACAGAAAGTAATGAGACCGAGTCGATTCTTCTGTTAGCGGGTGGGAGTTAATCTAATGGCTAACTTCCTTCTTGGATTTGTGCTACCACTGCTGCTCTTGACAGGTACCCACTTACTTTTTTCGCCATTGGAAGGGTAGGTGATTATTGCGAAGCTTCTAGTTTAGCTAGTGGCCTTCTGAGTTTGAAGTTTGTTGCTTTGGCATATTAACTATTGAAATTTTTTGAAATACGTCGTCTTTTTAACTTTATTGGATTTAATTTGATGCTCTGGTCTTGATGATCTGAATTTGGTATAAAAATTTGCTTTTTTTTTTAGTCATTTCCTAATCTTGTGAAGGTTTTTCTTGTTTATCATCTTTCTTGGCTCGCGTAAGCTTTCTTACTTGTTCATACTACAGTCAAGTTCATGTTAGATGAAGTTTTATTTGGGACAGAACATGTTTGATGTGTTCTGGAATCGACGATATCAATGATCTTAGTTGAATAGAAGAATGTGTTTGAATTTTGAAACCAATCAAAAGTATAATTTAGAATAATTGCTGAATTAGTAATTGATTTTGCTTATTTCCTTCTGTCCCGCAGCTGCTTTGATTAATTGGAGTTTGATCTCCTTGGTTGATTTAATAGCTTTCCTTCTCATTCAATATACTGCTCCGGACATAGGTAAGCTACTCTTGTAGTTTCATGCTATATCAATTCTGCTGACATTCGACTCAAGAAATTTATGTTTTTATTGCTCTTGAAAATGTATTTTCTGCAACAAGAAGGGGCGGACAATGCAAAATGTGCAAAATTTTATTCCCACACCTATGCTTCTTTTTATTCAGCTAACTTTTTCGTTCACGGTTTTTGCAAAATTACGCTAATACACCATTGTTTTTTAACAGGATTCCGATTCCGAAGGCGATATCTCATTCTTTGGCCTGTGATTTTCTTTTCACTTGGTGTGATTCTTTTCCAAGTGTTATATCTTGTTATTTGGGCAATTCAAGGAAACAGTTGGAGTGGAGCAAATGCAGGATGGGCACAGTTAGTTGGTTTTATGATGTAATATTTAATTTTCAGATTTATCCTATTTTTCCACTTCATAATCAATCTGCATAAATTGACAATTTCTTGGTGCAATTCTGCAGTGTCCACTCTTGGAAGTCACCCTCAGTAATTTATTTCTTGCTTACCCAACTATTAGCATTGGTTGTTGGTTTGGTTGACATATACGGCAGCAGATTTGGTATCATTACATGGGAAAACTCTGGATGTGGTCACTTTCTGGTTGTGCTTGAACGTTTAGGTTTGTTCAGAGTCTGCTGAAGCTTCATCTTATTCTCTTGTTAATCTCCCTTGCTTTCTGTTTATTCAAATTTGGGTGTCCATGTTTGTGGACATTTAATAGATAAAAATTCCAATACAAATATATGTTTTATGGTGTTCTTCAGTAAACTTTATGGCATCTTTTTTTTCGTTAAATTCATAAACAAACCTTGGTTTCAAAGTTATTTCTTTTTTCGATTTGCTTCTGATCATGCAAGTGTCTGAACTTCCCTTTTTATTCTCTGAATTGGAGTTTATTGACAAGAATACTGGACAGTACATAGGTATTGACATAGATTTTTTCTCTTTTCTCTATTTGTAAGGTTCTCATCTCAGTGTTACTTCCTGTTTGCTGTTACCGGCCATTCAACTAGGTGTGGGTATTAGCCATCCATCTTGGCTCTCTCTACCTTTTTTCATTTGCAGCTGTGTTGGTCTTGTGGACTGGTCTCTGACCAGCAATTTTCTAGGCCTTTTCAGGTGATCTCTTAATGGCTAAAGATAAATCAGTAGTTACTTTAATATATTAGAAAGAAGTACAGGTGATCTATATTTCAAATACTTGCTATTATAGTTTTCTAATGGCTTACATTTTTTTCTTTATGATCTTGTAGGTGGTGGAGGCCCCTTCAGCTGTATGCTAGCCTAAACATCATACTACTTTATGTCTATCAGCTTCCTGTGGAGTTTCCCAGCATAATTAACTGGGTGGCAGATTTTGTTGGTCTGTTCAAAATATGTGCAAAATCAGAATGGCCCAACATTTGTTCTAGTCTTTTTCTTGTACTTTTCTATATCATGGTACGTATTATTCATGTAATTAAAAATCTGTTTATGTTTAATTTGTTGAGATATTCTCGCCTAAAGTCAAAATCGGTGCAACAATGGTCTAGCACTGATGTCTTGCAAATTAAATATGATGCTTATAGAATTCAATTAAAGTAAGTTGCTTCTACTATGAATCGTTCACATGGTAAATGATTATATGTTTGGATCAGGGAGGCTTTTGATTTTGAGACATGATTGTGATTTAACTGGAAGAAAAATGTAATCAGTATCATAAGTAGCAAGTGTGGAGGGATAAATGACCAATTTGAGTTCTTGAATGAAAAAAGAGCAGCTCATAGAGGCAATTAGTTCATTGGAAGCACAGAGATTATGATTATTTGGGTAGGAGTTCAGTTTCACAATTGTTCTATCCATGATAATGGAGAATTAGATTGGCTTCCATTGTGAGAAATACCTGTTTAGTCTACTCTACCACGAAAGTTTCAAGTTCAATTTGTATGTGGTAACAGTGGTAGGTTTGCGGAAAGGTTATGGCAACGATTGGTAGTATATGTCTTCTGTTCTTCTGTGCTTCTAAGTGAAGGAGATTTTCAACTGGCATGAGCGCAGAAAGTGGCTTGTGCTCTTATAAAGATGTATAGGTGCCACATGAAATAAGAGCTTTCATATAATTGATGAGGTTCCTTCTGATTATTTCTTTTTTTTTAATAGATATGGAAATTTTGCCTTTGCTACTTCCTAGTTGCTAGGAATGTGGATGATTGTTCAATATCTTTGAAGTGATGCAAGTTGGTGGACCAAATTGTTGTCTATCAATCAACGATGCATCCTTCAATAACTTTAACTTATTATGTCTTGATTAAGTAATTCAATTGTTGATGTAAAACATTACTATCATCCATTCTATTGTCATGTTCTTCTCATTTTATTGCTTTTTTCCTGGGCCGTTTACATTGCATCCTATCTAACCTTCTACCTCTTGATTCAGCTATCTTTTATTAACCGTGACTTGGAGGAAATGGACTTCATTATGTCTATAAGGGAAAATACTTTGACAGAGCAACTTTTACCCTTGAGGCATTCATTTTTCATTCGTCAACTGAGGTAAAGCTTGGTCAATACTCCCTGACATCTTGTCATCCTGTTCCCACTTTTCTTTTTTAATTCTTTTATGTTATTATTATGGCAATATCATCACCAAAAGATGACAACACTGCTTGATTATTGCCTTCCAGTTTGTTGCTGTTATATCTCCCTAGATCTCGTGTCTTAGCGGGATTCTTGTTGGGTTGTTGTTGTTGTGGTGGTGGTAGTCTGTTACTGTCATAATTTTGGGGTACTTTCTCATTTGGTTGTTTGTATTGATTCAAATGTCAGTGCATCATAGATGACATATATATATATATATATATATATATTGCAATTAATAGTTGACTGATAAGTGTTTGGAAAACCTATACTAATGAAAGTTGCAGCAAGGTTTCAAACTTACACTTTTTTATTACATCAGTAACCTTTTCCGTGCATTTTTCTTGTGCATATGGTTTGAATGTCGTTAGTGGAAACACTTTTTCTATTGCCTTGCAATTTTGAATCCAGTCAGAGCATAGATCACGAAATATCTGCCTGGATGAAAACTTTAATTTGCTTGTTGCTTGCAAGGTTAACGAACCTGCTTTAAAATGCAGATCAGGAGTCAGGCATACAAATGTCTTGTTGAGGGGAGCAGTTTTTCGGACCTTCAGCATTAATTTTTTCACGTATGGTTTCCCGGTATATATTCACTATCCAGATACTGTTATCTGCTCTCTGGATTAGACTGGTTTCTTGGCATCTGTGATCTGTTGCTTTGGGGGATACAGGGTAAATTCCTAATAAATGGCATGAGCTGTACTAATATGTTACTGACTTGGACTAAAATGGTTTTGCTTTAACAGATTATCAATCTTTTTGTAGCTGATATCCAATCTAATTATTTTACGAGATACAATTGTTTGTTTAACATTAAAGGCACTTGAGCAGTGATTGTCTGAGACCATTTGGACAATTACTTGAGCATTATCTTGTAGTGTCATCTCCGTAAATCGAAAATCAATTACATTGTCAACTTCTGTGTCCTTTTCTGGTTGGTATGTACTGATTGAGATTTGAGTTGGTAATCTTAAAGCAAAATCCTCTTGAATGAGGCAAATACTGCATAATGTATAAACAAATATTTAATTGACTATCATTGTTTTGGCCTCCACTTTTCAATGACTAAATGCAAGATACAAAAGCAATGAGTTTAGTACCAATTTCTACTTGAACACTTCATTTGATTTTTGACTTTCAGTGCTGGATTGGACAGGTTTCCCTTTTTGCTCTGTCCTACTGGAGCTTTCACTTTGCCAGTATATGTGCATTTGGACTACTCGCATATGTTGGCTACATTGTCTATGCCTTCCCCTCTGTTTTCCGTTTACATCGGTTGAATGGACTGCTTCTCATCTTCATTCTCTTTTGGGCTGTTAGCACATATATCTTCAATGTAGCTTTTCCATTCTTGAATTGGAAAATAGGCAAGGTATTCGCACTTTCAACTTTCACCTCCAATTTGTGATAAAAACATCGATCTCAAAGTTCAATAACCTTGGCTGTGCATGCAGGATATGAAAATATGGGATATGATTGGATTTTGGCATTATCCCACTCCTGGATTATTTCTACTTGCACAATTTTGTCTTGGCATATTGGTTGCCTTGGGTAATCTTGTCAATAACTCTGTTCTTCTTTACTTGTCTAACGAGGGAGATCAGTCTTTGAACAATTCTATTACAGAAGGTAATGAACTAATTGATTCAAACACTAACCTGTGGCTTTTTTTGTTGTGGGTCATCATGATTTTTCCAGCATATTTCTCGTCCTTCTGACTGTATATTCAGCCAGTTATGAGGGATATGTAATTTGCAGACTGAGAGATGCATGCTACCCTTCATCTATTTAATTGCTCTTTGTTTTCTGTAGTTTCTGTGGAGGAAGATACCAAGGTATTGATAGTTGCAACAATTGCGTGGGGATTGCGGAAATGCTCTCGAGCTATAGTGTTGACATTGATTTTCCTAATCGCCATGAAACCTGGTCTCATTCATGCTGTATATCGTATGTTCCATGCAATTAACTCAAACTCACTAATTTGCATAATACATGGTAGTGATCACTAGTGATGCCTGTTATCGATTAGGTAAGCATGAGATAATTCCAGTTTACTAATCAATTGTGTACTTTGACCTGTGCTCCAGTGATTTTTTTCTTGATGTATCTATTGAGCCACAGTATCAGCAGAAAGATACGGCAATTCCTGATTCTTCTGTGTGAAGTTCACTTTGCACTTTTGTACATACTTGAGATTGACTTCATCTCCAATGTGTTTGAGGAAAATGGTTCTTTCAGTATGGAAGTTTTGTTGCAGTTAGGTAGGTGTTGGTGTTCAATTGTTTGACTTCTCAGTATGAACTTTTTAATTGGTTTTGAGGTTATGATATATTCTTTTTTATGCTCTAAACCCAAGAATGTAACTAAACCATATTGTGTGAACTGTTGCAGGTCTTCTGAAGCAAGATAGTTCCTGGGATTTTTTGGAAATAGCTCTGCTAGCCTGTTTTTGTGCCATTCATAACCATGGGTTTGAGCTCTTATTTTCATTCTCAGCAATTGTGCAGCACACACCTAGCCCTCCTGTTGGATTTGGCATCTTGAAAGCTGGTCTGAACAAATCAGTCCTCTTGTCAGTATATGCCTCCACATCTGCAAGAAATGACCTTGATAATCCTTCTTATGGTATGACTTCATGAATAACTCCAGAGATTCTAAGTGACTTGGCAATTGGTTACCATGTTTAGATATTGGAATTGGTTCATACAGTTTTACTTTTTCGACCAACCATTAAATAGAACAATGAACTTCTCTGGAAACAGCTAGCCTTTCCCTCTCCCAAAGATAAGAAGCTAAAATCTGATAGAAAAAGGCCAAAGGTAGCTTGTTCTTGTACAATTATGCATCTGGGGTCTATCTCTTGGTTTCTTCAATAATGGATCTACCCAAGATTTTAACTTGAGATGTCATGTCATCACACTTCTTTGTATTTAATAATGCATCAGAGTTATGCATAACTTTATGATAAGTTCTCTTCCTAATATTAAATCTGCACTGGATGCCAGTCATTGATCACATTTTTTGACTTTTTTCTTTGCAGAGAGTAGGATAGCATCATTCCTTGCTGCAATCGGGCAGAAGTTTTTATCCATCTATCGCTCTTGTGGAACTTACATTGCATTCCTCACTATTCTTGTCACAGTGTACTTGGTGACACCTAATTACATATCATTTGGATACATATTTCTTCTCCTTGTTTGGATTATTGGAAGACAACTAGTGGAGAGAACTAAAAGGCGCTTATGGTTTCCTTTAAAGGCATATTCAATTGTGGTGTTTGTCTTCCTTTATAGTTTGAGCAGTTTCCCAAGCTTTGAGACATGGCTTTCCAGATTTATAGACTTAAAATTTTATGTTGGCTACGACTCGAAGGCTTTATTGTTTGGAAATGTATGGGAATCTCTGGCAATCTTGGTAGTGATGCAACTTTATAGTTATGAGAGGAGACAAAGCAAGTACAGCAGATCAAAAGACCCTGACCCATTGGATTCAGGAGTATTTGGATTTGTAAGACGATTCCTGATCTGGCATAGCCAGAAGATCTTATTTATTGCACTATTCTATGCTTCTTTATCTCCCATTAGCGCTTTTGGTTTTGTCTATCTACTTGGTCTTGTCATTTGTTCAACTTTTCCCAAAGCTTCTCGGGTACCGTCAAAGTCCTTTCTGTTGTACACGGGATTCTTAGTGACAGCTGAGTATCTTTTTCAGATGTGGGGTAAACAGACTGGCATGTTTCCTGGACAACAGCACTATGATTTGTCTCTTTTCTTGGGATTACATGCATATGATCCGGGTTTTTGGGGCCTGGAGTCAGGATTGAGGGGAAAGGTACTTGTAATTGCTGCTTGCACCCTTCAGTATAATGTTTTCCACTGGTTAGAGAAGATGCCAAATATTGCTGTAGATATAGGTAAATGGGAAGAACCTTGTCCTTTGTTTGTCTCGGAGGAAGATATTTGCATAAATGGCTCCACGACAAACAATGAAAATATGCCACCATCAGATTGTAGTAGTCAATCTGATAAAAGAGAGGAGGTGACAAGCAACTCAGGGTTATCTTTCACTGCCAGCCCCACTCAAGCACAAAATCACAATTCCAATAAAGCCGTAAGCTCAGAAGGTGGCAGCACTAGAAAATTTTTGTTTGGAAATTTCTGGGGAAGCACCAAAGAGAATCACAAATGGAACAAAAGAAGAATTCTTGCGTTGAGACAGGAAAGATTTGAGATGCAAAAGACTCTCTTCATTATTTATCTGAAGTTCTGGATTGAGAATATGTTCAATCTCTACGGGCTTGAGATTAACATGGTTGCTTTGCTCCTTGCCAGTTTTGCTTTGTTGAATGCCGTCTCTATGCTATATATTGCCTTGCTGGCTGCTTGTGTTCTTTTAAGTCGGCACATAATACGAAAATTTTGGCCAATGTTTGTCTTCTTGTTTGCTTCAATTCTCATATTGGAGTACTTCTCTATTTGGAATAGTATGTTTGCAGCAAATCACCAAATACCAAGTGGGACTAGCGTAAATTGTCATGACTGCTGGAGAACTGCGGCTTTGAATTTCCAGTATTGCAAGAATTGTTGGTTGGGTATTACTCTCAGTAATCTTTATATTTGTTTCTGGACAATCATACGTGCAAATAATATATTTCTTATTTCCTTATATTCTAAGATCCACAACATAGCATGAAAATCGTGCAGTTCTTAAACCGGAATAGGATACTGCAATTATTAAGTCTATTAGCTGGATTTCAATCTTCATGGGGAAGAATGCTCTTCATCGTTACATGAAATTTCAACGTTCATTTGATGTATCTTTTATCAAAGTTAGAATAAAGATGTTCCTAATTCACGATTCATAATTAATTTTATAGTAACTGTTGGATAATTATCTTAGATAAGTTTAGTTAGCTTAGGAGATTATCTTCTAGGAGATAAGTTTATCTTCTAGTACATA
>JAOQMP010000009.1:21275581-21290304 GCA_027563575.1 Erythroxylum pedicellare | reverse complement strand
TATACTAAAAATCCAGTAGTTTAGTAGTACTAGAATAGATTATACTCATGTATAAATTACATATAATTAGAGAAATAAAGTAGGTTTTCTTTTGATATTTTCTATACCCTCTTGTTTCATGGTATCAGAGCTACCGATTCTGGTAGCCTAATTTTTCCAACCACATCATGGATGGAGTTCAACCAACCTTCGGTTCATTTGATGAGTCCCAAACCTCATCTCAAACACCTAGTTACGTAATATCTTCAGCCAAAACTCCATCTCCTTCTATTGATAATCTTTCGTTGCATATCACGCAACATAGATTAAATGGAATGAATTTCCGAGAATGGTCCCAATCAGTCATGCTTGTAATCAAAGGAAGAGACAAGGCTGGATATGTAACAGGGCAATTCCTCAACCACACGAAACAACAGTCACTTACAGTGCTTGGGAAGCTGAGAATTCTGTTGTCATGGCTTGGCTTATAAATTCAATGGAGCCAAAAATAGCAAGAACCTAGCTATTCTGCAAAACTGCAAGAGAAATTTGGGAGGTTGTGCAAGAAATATATTCTGATTGGGAAAGCACTTAGTGCTTTGAAATCAGATCAAAAATCATAAATACTCAACAAGGTAATATGTTGGTTGCCGAGTATTATAACTTACTCATTGAATTATGGCAGGAGATGGATCTATTTTATGCAGTAAATTGGGAGTGTTGTGTTGATGCCGAGAAGTATGAAAAATTATTGGAGAAGGAGAGAGTTTTTTATTTCTTGCAGGGACTTAATGTTGGACTTGATGAAGTACGAGGAAGGTTACTTGGTTTAAAACCATTGCCATCAATCCAAGAAACGTTTACTGAGGTTCGTAGAGAAGAGAGAAGGAAAAAGGTCATGCTTACCTCACACACTTTTGAACAAACCTCTCAAGGCTCAGCTTTAGTGGCAAACTCTCGAAAGGAGTCTACTTACCAAACCCGAGAGTAAGAAACCAAGAACAAGTAGTAGTGTGACCATTGTGATAAGCCCTATCACACCCATGAGACCTACTGGAAATTACATGGGAAACCACCAGATTGGAAATCTAAAAGCCAAAGAGTTCAACAAAAACATGGAGCAGCACATCTAGTAAAATCCGACATCAACAAATCCACAGGGCTAAACCTGTCCCCTAACAGATTGAACTACTCCATCAACTTTTGAATTAGACAAAAATCACAACTGAGAAAGACTCATATGACCAACAAACCTCTACTGCAACACTAGTGCATAAAGGTAACATGTGTCAATCATTATTATCAAAGTCTCTAAGTCAAAATCTTTGGATTGTGGACACAGGTGCATCAGAATACATGACTGGGTCTTTGAATGTCTTTGAAAAGTATGAGCCATGTAACTAGAAAATTAATGTCTGGGTTGTGGATGGAAAAGAGTCACCAGCTATTGGTCAAGGGAGAGTTTGTTTGCCAAAATTGACATTAAATACTGTTCACTATGTGCCTAAGGTAAACTTATAATCTACTATATGTCAGTCAATTAACCAAGGACATGGACTGTATTGTGACGCTCTTTCCATCTCATTGTGAATTTCAGGACCGGTGTTCGGGGAAGATGATTGGTATTGCTGAGGAGAAAGATGGACTTTACTACTTCTCAGGAAAGAGTACTCCTACTAAATCCAAATCACCACATAGGATTTTCTTTTCAGTTATGTCAAATTTTGATGTTATGTTATGGCATCAACGCCTTGGTCATCCCAATTTCCCATATTTGAAAATCTTATATCCAAACCTTTTCATCAATAAAAATCAAATTTCTTTATATTGTGAGCAATGTGTCCTTGCAAAACAAAGCAAAAATACTTATCCCATACACTCATACATACCCAAAAACCTTTCCAATTAATTCATAGTGATATTTGGGGTCCCGCTAGAGTTACAAGTCTAACCGGTACTCATTGGTTTATTAGTTTCATTGATGATCATACAAGGGTATGCTGGATATATCTAATGAAAGACAAATTTGAAGCCTATCATATCTTTAAACAGTTCCACAAACTCATCCAAAATGTATTCCAGACCTCTATTCAAGTACTGCCTACAGACAGTGGGAGAGAATACTTTTCAACTGATTTTATTCAATATCTCAGTGGGAATGGGATCATTCACCATATCTCTTGTGCTTATACCCCACAACAAAATAGGATAGTAGAGAGAAAGAATCGTCATCTTTTACAGGTAGTCCGATCTATGATGTTTGCCAACTTTGCTCCAAATTCCTATTGGGGAGAAGCCATTCTAACTGCCTCATACTTGATAAATTGTCGTCCTTCAAAAACTCTTAAATTTCGAACCCCATTAGGTGTTTTTCTAGAACAATGTCCTCACATTAAGCTCCTTAATTCGCTTCCTCCTAAAGTCTTTGGGTGTATTGTTTTTGTACACAACAATCAACCCAATAGAAGCAAATTTGATCCACGAGCTATTAAATGTGTGTTTGTTGGGTATTCTCCCACTCAAAAGGGTTATAATTGTTTCTCACCTTTTACAAACAAATTCTTTGTTTCATATGATGTCATTTTTTTTCAAAAAACAACCATACTTCACCAATAGGGTGACATCCAAGGAAGAGATTTATTGGGACCCAAGCGTATCACTTCCTATCTCACAAACCTTCCCACAAAACCTGCAAACATCGCAAAACACCTACCATTGAACCTGAAACTGTCTAGTCCAATTCATTGGGAGAACCAATTCCCAAAAAACCAACCTTAGTGTATTCTCGAAGGCCTAAAGCTCCTCAACAAGGTCAATCATGGGACCAAGAACCGGCTCCTAGAGAGACTATGGTAAGTGACCTAGATGTGCCAATTGCACTACGAAAGGGGGTAAGATCATGTGCTAAATATTCTATTTCAGATTATTTAACTTACTCAAAGTTATCTTCAAAGTTTAACGCTTTCACTACGAAGCTTGACAGTGTAGGAATTCCAAGAAATGTACATGATGCATTCCAAAAACCTAAGTGGAAGGAAGTTGTATTTGAAGAAATGAAAGCTTTACTTGATAATAAAACATGGGAGATTGTGGATCTACCCAAAGGGAAAAAGGTGATTGGTAGCAAGTGGGTGTTCACCGTGAAGTGTTGGGCAGATGGAGAGATTGAAAGGTATAAGGCTAGATTAGTGGCTCAAGGCTTGACACAAACCTATGAAATAGATTATGAGGAGACATTTGCTCCAGTTGCGAAGTTGAACACAATTAGAGTCCTATTATTGGCTGCAAATTTAGATTGGGAACTCCATCAGCTCGAAATTAAAAATGCCTTCCTAAATGTTACATTAGATGAGGAAATATATATGAGGATACCACCAAGTTTTGAAGCCAAAGAAGGAAGGGGAAGAGTTTGCAAACTAAAAAAATCCTTATCCCTCAAACAGTCCACGAGCATGGTTTAAGAGGTTTAGTGACACTCTTTGCAGGTTTGGATACAAACAGGGAAAAGCTATTCACACAATATTTGTGAAGTGTCGAAAAAATGGAAAGAAATCCATCTTGATTGTGTATGTGGATGATATTACAATCACATGCGATGACACTAGTGAGATCAATGTTTTTAAACAAAAATTGAGGCTGGAATTTAGGGTAAAAGACCTCGGAGCATTAAGACACTTTCTTGGAATGAAAATTGCTAGAAATAAGGAAGGTATTTTCATATCTCAATGAAAATACATTCTTGATTTACTGGAGGAATCAGGAAAGATGGGTTGCAAACCTATGAGAACTCTACTAGAGAGAAATTGGAAATTCAAGAAAAATGAAAAAGATCCTCCTCTTGACAAAGGAAGATACTACAGGTTAGTAGGAAAACTTATCTATTTGTCACTAACCAGACCAGATATTGCTTATTCTGTGAGTATTATTAGCCAATTTATGCACTCTCCAACTCAAAGACATTTAGAGGCAGTTAACCATATTCTGAGATATCTCAAAGGCAGTCCAGGTAGAGGATTAATGTTTCGGAAAAATGAGAAAAGAAGCATAGAAGGGTTCACGGATGTAGATTGGGCTGGTTGTATTGAAGACAATAGGTCAACATCTGGTTATTGTACTAAACTATGGGGATGTTTCGGAAAAATGAGAAAAGAAGCATAGAAGGGTTCACGGATGCAAATTGGGCTGGTTGTATTGAAGGCAGTAGGTCAACATCTGATTATTGTACTAAACTATGGGGGAATCTTGTCACATGGAGAAGCAAGAAGCAGTCTGTAGTAGCAAGAAGCAGTGCAAAATTAGAGTTTAGGGCAATTACACAAGGAATTTATGAAGTTATTTGGTTAGAGAGGTTGATGCAGGACTAGATCACCACTTTCTCTCCCACCAAAATTTTCAGTGATAGTAAATCAACCATTAGTATAGTGAAGAATCCTGTTCAATATGATCAAAAAAACATGTTAGAATTGACAGGAGCTTTATCAAATGTGAAATAGAAGAAGGGGCCATTGATCTATGCTATGCCCCTATTGAAGCACAGGAAGCCGATATCTTCACAAAGATCATGCCTACGCCTAGATTCGAGACAATTATAAGCAAGTTGGGATTGATAATATCTATTCCTCAACTTGAGAGTGAGCATTGGATAATTATCTTAGATAAGTTTAGTTAGCTTAGGAGATTATCTTCTAGGAGATAAGTTTATCTTCTAGTACATAAGATAAGATATACTATAGATAGGATAAGTTAGTATGTACGAAAAATCCAGTAGTTTAGTAGTATTAGAATAGATTATACTTATGTATAAATTACATATAATCAGAGAAACAAAGTGAGTTTTCTTCTGATATTTTCTATACCCTCTTTTTTCAGTAACACTTTTTTCCTTCAACTTTTTCCCTTTCCCTCATAATGAAAAAATAATAATCCAGTTTTACCTTACAATCAGAGCATAGACTAACCAGATGTGCCACTCTTTGTGCAGGACTTGTTGTGGATGATCCACGGATGCTTATTAGCTATTTTGTGGTCTTCATGTTTGCTTGTTTTAAGCTCCGTGCTGATCAATTATCTGGTTTCTCGGCCTCATCAACTTATCGGCAGATGTTGTCTCAACGGAAAAATATTTTTGTTTGGAAAGATCTCTCTTTTGAAATGAAAAGCATGTGGACCTTTCTTGACTACCTGAGGCTCTACATTTATTGCCACCTGTTGGATCTTGTGCTTTGCTTGATTTTAATTACTGGAACCCTTGAATACGACATTCTGCACCTTGGATATCTTGCATTTGCTTTGATCTTTTTTCGGATGAGACTTGTAATACTGAAGAAGAAAAACAAGATATTCAAATTCTTGCGCATATACAACTTTGCAGTTATTATTCTTTCTCTTGCTTATCAATCTCCTTTTGTTGGGGTATTTTCTTCTGGAGATACGAAACAACTAGGTTATATATATGAGATGATTGGATTTTACAAGTATGACTATGGGTTTCAGATAACTTCAAGATCTGCACTAGTGGAGATTATTATATTCATGCTGGTGTCACTCCAATCATACATGTTCTCCTCCAGTGAGTTCAACTATGTTTATCGATACCTTGAAGCGGAGCAAATTGGTGCCATTGTGCGTGAGCAAGAGAAAAAAGCTGCTTGGAAAACTGCACATTTAAAATACATTCGTGAATCTGAGGAAAAAAAACGACAGCGTAACTTACAAGTAGAGAAGATGAAATCTGAGATGCTTAATTTGCAAATTCAGCTTCACAGCATAAACCCAGCTGGAAATTGTGGCAATTCTTCACCTGGTAGTGTAGGCCTAAGAAGGAGAAGGAGTACATCTGTTACCTTCAATAGGGATTCTGGAAGCCCTGAGAGAGGTGAAGGAATCATCATGAAACATGAGCATGAGCAGATCAGTAGAGAGGATTTATTTGTTCCTTTTGAACTAAATGAATTTCCTGCTAGTTTGAATACTGAAAGTCCAACAGCATTAATGTCTCCAAGGTATTTTTCCGAATCTCCTATTTGTGAGATCACTGAGATCAGACACGAATCAGCTGATGGCTTACCGTTGAAGTCTGTCAGGAAAGAGAATGGTCATTTAAAGGAAAACCCCTTGAAATCTGCAGTGCAGTTATTTGGTGATGGCGTTTCGCAGGTGCAGTCTATTGGAAACCAGGCAGTTAATAACCTAGTGAGCTTTTTGAACATAGCACATGAAGATTCAGATATGAATGAGCACTCCTCTACTGAAACTGGAGTAGATGATATGGAAAATGAAAAAACCAGGCATGTGA
The DNA here is from genome assembly GCA_027563575.1 of Erythroxylum pedicellare. Taxonomy (NCBI): domain Eukaryota; kingdom Viridiplantae; phylum Streptophyta; class Magnoliopsida; order Malpighiales; family Erythroxylaceae; genus Erythroxylum; species Erythroxylum pedicellare. Next base: position 21,284,030 of record JAOQMP010000009.1, on the reverse strand, counting down.
GCTTGCACCGTTCATCTTCTCTACAATCCGATACAAGTGATGCTACAAGTCTGCAGATAGGAAGGATCTTCCGTCATATATGGTCTCAAATGCGGTCAAACAATGATGTTGTTTGTTATTGTTGCTTTGTTCTCGTCTTCCTGTGGAACTTCAGTTTGCTTTCTATGGCATATCTTGCAGCCCTCTTCTTGTATGCTCTCTGTGTAAACACCGGCCCTAATTATATCTTCTGGATTATTATGCTTATATATACTGAAGTTTACATTTTGCTTCAGTATCTTTATCAAGTCATTATCCAGCATTGTGGATTGGGTATTGATCCACACCTCCTTCGCGAGTTAGGATTTCCTGCACAGAAGATTAAGTCATCCTTTGTCATCACTTCACTTCCTCTGTTTCTTGTCTACTTATTTACTCTCTTACAGAGCTCTATAACTGCCAAAGATGGTGAATGGGTGCCTTGTACAGGCTTTAAGTTCCAGAAAAGAAGTAGCCTACATGGGAAGGAAGTTATTACAAGTTATAGCTGGACTGAGAGGGCCCAAGAGCTTCTACGACAAATCACAGATACAGCGGGATTGATATTGAGAAGCTTATTTCGGTACTGGAAATCATTGACACAAGGAGCAGAGTCTCCTCCATATTTTGTCCAATTGTCTATGGATGTAAACATTTGGCCAGAGGATGGAATTCAACCAGAAAGGGTTGAATCTGGAATCAACCAATTGCTTAAACTAGTTCATGAACAGAAATGTAAGGACATAAACCCAAATCTTTGCCCATTTGCTAGTAAGGTTCATGTCCAGAGTATAGAAAAAAGTCAAGAAAGCTCAAACATAGCCCTGGTTGTACTTGAGGTTGTCTTTGCCTCCCCTTTGATAAACTGTACTTCTGCGGAATGGTACAAGTCACTCACTCCTGCAGCTGACGTAGCAAGAGAGATTCTTGAAGCACAACGTGCTGGATTTGTCGAGGAAATTGAATTTCCTTACCCTATTCTTTCTGTGATTGGGGGAGGGAAAAGAGAAGTTGATCTGTATGCCTACATATTTTGTGCAGATTTAAGTGTATTCTTCTTGGTTGCAATGTTCTACCAATCTGTCATCAAGAATAAAAGTGAATTTCTTGATGTTTATCAGCTAGAGGATCAGTTTCCAAAGGAGTTTGTTTTTATCTTGATGGTATGACTCGATTCTTTCAAAGCTGTGCAATTCCAAGTTCTGTTAACATCGTTGCAACATTTTTTTTCAATCGTGCAAGTTGCTTGTAGAAAAAATGAAGTGCATTGTCTAGGTTATTTGCAAAATATAGCAGAGATACTAGTCAATCAAAGTTTGAAGATCAAATACCAGCTTCTCAATTTTAAGACCACCTATTGAGTCAGTGAGCATAAATTTGATACTGGTGTAGGTTTTTAAATTGCATCTCTTAGCAAACTCCCCCACAATCTTTTCTCCAACTTCATGATCAAATAATTCAAGTCATGTTTGCTTGCGAAGGTGCATTTTTCATTCATCTTAATTCCGTAAAAGCAAAATTCACTCATATTCTTATTGATCGACTCAGCTTATTAGAGAATTAAGACAGCTATTCCTAGCAACTCCTAATAGTGGAGCTTGAAGTAATAGTTTGAAATTACTCCAGCTACATGTGTTTTCTTGGTAGTTTGTACTGTTTTAATCCATACTTAAACCTTCTTTCTAACTGTTTCTGCAGATTATCTTTTTCTTGATCGTTCTTGATCGTGTTATATACCTCTGCTCATTCGCCACTGGAAAAGTTATCTTCTACATTTTCAACCTCATCCTTTTTACATATTCAGTTACTGAGTATGCTTGGAACTTGGAACCTTCGCAAGAACATGTTGCTGGGCTAGCACTCCGTGCTATCTATCTTGCAAAGGCAGTTTCTTTAGCACTGCAGGCCATACAGATCCGCCATGGAATCCCTCATAAAAGCACCTTGTATCGACAGTTTTTGACTAGTGAAGTTTCACGAATTAATTATTTGGGTTATAGACTTTATCGAGCTCTACCGTTCCTTTATGAATTGCGGTGTGTACTTGACTGGTCATGTACAACCACTTCTCTGACCATGTATGACTGGCTGAAGGTACGCTGCTAAGAATCCTTGAAATATTTCGTGAGCTCACCATCATATCTACCATCAAATCAATATAAGCATGACTTCTTGGTATCTGTTTTCATTTTATTTGTCATTTTCAGATTCTAATTTTGCTTTTGGTTCGTCCTAAACCATCTTGACCTAACAGACTTAGCGAACAGCTATACATTTCTGTACAAGGGTTCATATGAAGTTTTTTATCATCCATGTGATGACTTTTAACTACACATTTCATTTTCAAGTATTATACAACTTTTTTAATGGTTTCTTCTTACATATTTAGCCGTCAAATTATCTCATTGTTTAACCACCATGGATTTGGCCTGGTAGTAAGGAGGTACTAATATCTTTCCATTATCAGGTCAAATCCTGGTAAGTTTTGGGTTAAGGGACGTTGTAACTATTGTTGCTTTTCAATGGATCCAAAAAAGTTTCTTCCACTGTTTGGAGTTCATTCTTCTTGGTAGGGTTTCTTATCATATTATCTTAATTTCACTATTCGAACTAACGAGTGGCTTTGTTTTTAGTTGGAAGATATAAATGCCAGTCTATATCTTGTCAAATGTGATGCAGTCCTGAATAGAGCATGGCATAGACAAGGAGAGAAGCAAACAAGATGGACTAAGTGTTGCAATGGCATATGTCTGTTCTTCATATTAATCTGTGTTATTTGGGCTCCTATGCTGGTAAGAAACTGCGAAAAGAAAAGCCATATACTCTGTTTTGTCCATGCAAAGTGTTCATTGTGGGCTTTCATCAATATATCTTCTGTTTCTCTGCTTCTAGAAAGGTTTTTATTAATGAATTTCTTGTAATTGTTGTTTAAAAGTATAAGTAGAGGACTTCAATTTTGGTGCATGCATGTGTATTTACCTCTGTTTTGTTCTGGAGAATGAAAGAATGTGGATTGGGTGTATTACTTATGCATTACTTGTTTCTTACTTACCAGATCTATAGCAGTGGTAACCCGACTAATGTTGCCAATCCTATTAGAGATGCAAGCGTTCAGCTTGATATCAAGACAATGGGTGGAAGGTTAACATTATATCAAACCACACTTTGTGAAAAGCTCCAGTGGGATGAAATTAGTTTGGACTTTGATCTAGATCCTTACGGTTACCTGGATGCCTATAATAAGAATGATATCCAGCTAATATGCTGCCAAGCAGATGCAAGTATGTTGTGGCTTGTACCCGACGTGGTTCAGACAAATTTTATACAATCCCTTGACTGGGACAGAGATATGGATATTTATTTTATGTGGGTACTAACCAGGGACAGACCAAAAGGAAAGGAAGTGGTGAAATATGAAAAACCAATTGATCATCTAGATCGTCCAAAAAACTCAGATGTGCAGAAAGTTTTAAATGGCTCTACAAGCAGCTTTAGGGTATATAACCTATATCCAAGATATTTACGTGTTACTGGCTCTGGCGATGTCAGAACATTTGAACAAGAGGTATTCTGCATGTCATCTAATTAGTTTCCTTTGTTGCCAGACACCCTTACCCCTCCCTCATTCTCCTTTTAGGATGAAACTATTAACTTCTGCTCTCGAGTAGCCTTAGCACAATATTTCATCAATTGTTTGTGGTAAGACATCACAGCTGTTAAATGTAACTACATTCAATAGAATTTTTATTACGAGTGCTTGATTGGTAAATCCATAGTACACTGCTTTTGACCGATAATCTGGAAAAATATCTGTGGATCCTCATACAAACAATTATGAACGATTGCAGGTAAATGCTGTTAGCGCTGACCTGATAATGAATCATACTGATTTTAGCTGGTGGTCATTTTATGACATAAATTCATCAGATGCACGTGGTTGTGGAGGTTCCAGAGGACCTATGGCCATCATCGTATCTGAAGAAACTCCCCCTCGTAAGTTTGAAAAAGCTATTTGACATAGTCTGAATCTCAACATTATGTTATGACTATTTTTGTAGTTTTTGCTGTGGCATTAACGCTACAATATTGTTGCAGAGGGTATCCTTGGTGACACCATCAGCAAGTTCAGCATCTGGGGCCTATACATAACCTTTGTTCTTGCTGTGGGCCGTTTTATAAGACTTCAATGCTCAGATTTAAGAATGAGAATTCCATTCGAGAATCTTCCTTCTTGTGATAGGTAACATGGTTTCGTTTGACTATGTTCATATTTGTTGGCTTTCAAAACAAAGTTTACTAATAGCAAATTGTATGAGAGAAAAATTCAACTGTCTTTAAACGAATGGGATGGAGAAGGGGTATTAGGAAGAATGTTCACACGCAAAGATCTTGCTGGTTGTTTGCATTGAATAGCAAAATTTACAGTTCCCTGTGAAGCTGTGGATATCAAATAAAGGTGTCACAGTTGGTTTGCCCCATCTGTGCATGCATGGTTAGCAAATGAAACGGGGAAAATAACTGCAATTCCATAACAGTGTTCTTATCTTCGACTGATTATCTTAAAACATGAAATTCGCATCTGTTTATATTGACACTAGATGTACTTGTAATGCAGATTGATAGCCATCTGTGAGGATATATACGCGGCAAGAGCAGAGGGTGAATTGGGGGTGGAAGAGATCCTTTACTGGACACTCATAAAGATTTACCGCTCACCGCATATGCTTTTTGAGTACACCAAACCAGACTAGTTTCTTCAACCAAATGTTGCCCTAGTCTGCAAAACTGACCTGGAATTTGACTGATACCATGTTATGGTTAAAGATATAGAATGTCAACAGTTATCTCCCTCCGGCCCTCTGAAGCTCTCGATTTTGTCATCACCGCAGAGGTTTTGGCTAACTTCAATGTCTAGTTGTTTCTGAATACATGATTTGCATTTCATTCTTCTCATTTTCTGCCCTATATAAGGCCCCAATTTTAGTAAGCTGACCAGTAGCCGATAGGTTAGGAATGGAGAAGTATTAGAGGATCAAGGTGATTCAAATAGAGGACACTCCATTTCTTCATGTATATACCATCCTTAGCCATGTATCTCTACATTCTATTACTCTTTTACAGATATCAAATGAAGAGAGGCAATGTACACAGTTCTTTACAACAGATACTGTGAACCTTTTGCAAGGAATGTACTAATGCAGCTACACTCCATTTAGTACCCAGCCCCAGGTCTTTCAAATTCTTTTTTTTTCATTTTTCTTCAATTTTAAAAATTAAATAGGTTCAATAAATAATAATTTAAATTTGAAAAGAAAATAAAAGCATAATTTCTTACATTTAATTCGGTTGAATTGATCATTATGTACAATGAGAATGGAAAACTAAAATTGATTTGCAAATTGTAATCAACTGGTACTTGATTTACAAATTGTGACCAACCGGTATTCACCTTCTTATCTGACCTGATCCTTTACAAGTCTCGTTCAATGGAAAGTTGTATGCAGCTTCGTTATGCTAATGCAGCTTACACTTCCATGTAAGATTTCATGTCAACCAGTCTCAAGAAACCCTAACTTTTACCAATCAATCCAACTGATGCTTATGTGAAAGTGGGAGGGAAATAAGCTAATGTATACTGTTCGATATCATGGGCACCATGATACTTAAATGACGCTTAACCTACTCGTAGAAGATGTTAGTTAGCACCATAACAATATCATTCGAAATGAACACAAGCCTTGTCAATAGACTAACTATAGAAAGCACTCATTAGATAAACACACAAAATACAAAAGCAAGCCTAATGGATGGAGAGCAGTTAACTACCATTAAACTAACTCAAGCTGAATCTTTTGATGCCTTAACTCTTTTGTTGCTATTCCCACTAGTAGAAACCATTTTCACAGCATCTTCTGCTGAATCTTTTGATGCCTTAACTCTTTTCACAGCATCTTCAGCTGAATCTTTTGACGCCTTAACTCTTTTGTTGCTATTCCCACTAGTAGAAACCTTTTTCACAGCATCTTCAGCTGAATCTTTTGATGCCTTAACTCTTTTGTTGCTATTCCCACTAGTAGAAACCTTTTTCACAGCGTCTTCAGGTATGGTGTCTTCCATCACCTTTGGGGAAGTGAAATTGAAGTGAGAGAGGGAAATATCTTTGTATTTGGGGTTGGCCTCCAAAAATGCTGCGATTTCATTTCGAGTTCTCAATTTTTTTCCCGTTGGAGTAATGTAGTAGGCATCCATTTTGGAGAAATCTCGCCTGAGTACCAGGCTCCTCTTAAAACCTTTCGGTGTCTTTGGGATGCCAGGCCGGTCAATAACCCAGGTCCGAGTGGCATCGTACTCAATGTCAGCAGGATCATCACAGGTAGCACCTGGTTTCCTGTCACAAACAAAAGGGTCATCTGGGATTTTACTTCTGATGTCTTCATACTCTTCTTGTGTGGCTATCACCCTCCATTTATAGCAGGTTTTACACTGTGCAGCATATGTATCGATTGATCGCATTGGCGCTTTTGAACTCTGTTATTGCAATACACATTCACTTCCAATCCCAAATGAAGGCATCAAGTTTCCAAAGATCAAAGATGCATCAGTTCTCAACGAGTTTTAAGTTATGGGTTTCTGTTAGAACCTTGGATCCTGGCTCACAAAATATCACCCAACAGAGGAAGACAAATATGCATCCATGTGATGAAATTTGCTACAATCAAACAGGTATTCATTAACGTATAACATCAAGAAGAGTTTAAGGAACCATCCTTACCATCCAGCCTAAAGTTTACCAAAACAAAGTAAATGCAAAATTGGTCAGAAACTCGAGACAAGAAAAGGTTGAAATTGGGCAGACATCTCGTGCCTAATTTCACAAAATAGCCCACTCACATGCACCCAAGTACAGAACTCAATCATGAGGCTTAGAAGAAAATCGTTCCTTTCGTTATATCAGACGAACTTCTACCACTGACTATACTAAAGCTTCATAATTTCGATCACCTACGGTAAAACCACCAATCGAAACGGACGGCCATAGATGAGGAAAAAAAAAATCTCTCGTATCCTCGCTCTAAAGAAAAGACCATGAAATCAGCTAGAGGGTAAGTACAGGAGTTCCTACCCAATCAAATGCCTATAGAACATGAACGATCTAAACTCTCATCGTCTGTTATGATGGGAAACTCTCCTATAAACTCATCCATTGCCAACATCATTTAACCAGCACATTAAGACTTGAAATCTCTCATAAACACAATGCAAAATCACAATCATTAAATCTATCCTAGTCTTTGAAGCTCAACCTCTATGCTCTCGTAGGCCAAGAAACAAACACTTGGAAACCAAGAAATTACCCATTCATGAATATACACATGTATCCAAACTGCCCTATTACAAAGACCACGAAGTGACGAGAATACAACATATAAGAAGCGAAATAATGGAAATCTTAAGCTTTAAATCCGAACCTTCGACGACGTTTCAGAGATTCCCTGCTTGTCCTCTTTCATTCTCTGTCTCTTCTCACTCGCACCATTTTCCCACAGACAATGCGTATTTAAGCTTGGCAAGAAACAGTGGGAGATGCTAGGATTACTGATAATCTCGTTGTTTAGGTCACCGACGTGGCTTCTTAATGAAACGTGTATAGAGAACTTCCTGCCCATATGGGGCCCAAGCAGAGATAGGGCTAGCGGCATTGCAGCTAACGTGTCAGGGAACCAAGAAAAGCTGGGGCCCACTCTTACATACTAACACAACTATTGGATCGCAATTAATTACATTTTTTTACAGTTATAATAAATTGTCAGTTAAGCTAATTAAGTTTTTCAGGATAATAAGAATATCCTGTATAAATACTATACATATAATAGGTTAAGTTTTGTTAAGTTTTGTAATTGTGCAAGTAATGGTAAACATAAGGATACTCTAACTTATTTAAAGATTTACGAATTAAGAGAATCATTCCTTTTGTACTTATTTTAGTTTTGAAAATTTTGTTTAAAATTACGAAATTAAAATTAGATATTTTTTACATTTTTTTATATTTTGACTTTTTACGTTTGATCTTGAATACATAACTAGAACAACATCATTTAATTTGAGAAAATTCAATAATATATAATCTTATTTTTAATACTAGTAGTAAATATTAAAGAGTAAAATTTGTTGGAGGGTTAACTTTAACGGAGTGGTAAATCGTTGGTTACGGTTTTGGATTTGCCATTTACTAGTTACTACCTGTTAATGGCGAAACTAAGGGGCCGTTTGGTTCCACTTCTGTTTTTCTGTTGTTGTTTTTGGTTTCTGTTTCCTGTTTTTGGTTTCTATTTTTTTCTTAAAAAAACAAAAATCTGTTTGGTTGAGATTTGTAATATAAAAACTGAAAACAAAAACCTGTTTGGTTGAAATTTCTAATAAAAAACTGAAA
>JAOQMP010000009.1:21255889-21269253 GCA_027563575.1 Erythroxylum pedicellare | reverse complement strand
TGAAAAAAAAACTACAATATATTTGATTTTGAACATTCTGTCATTATAAATAGGGTGTATAGAATATAATTAATTAAATTATATTTAATTTTGATATAAAACAAAATTTTAACAAATTTTTATTTCTCAAAATTTTTAACAAACCAACCACCATCAAAGGTAATGGTAATCATTCCTTCATCTTAACCAACCATCATAATTATAATGATTATATCCATTATCATTTCTCCCCATATTCATTCCTATTCCCATTCTTTTTATCTTATGTGAACCAAACACCCCCTAAATCAGTTGCAACATCATAATTTAACAATTGAACCTACCAATGATTAATTAGTAATAGCTCTTAAGGTTGGATTTAGATAAAGATTAAGTAGGTTCATCAAACACATTCTTCAATTCCACTAAATTCCCAAACATGCAATAATTATAAATATGTAAGTCTACTTATAATTAAAAATTACCAATTACATGAAAATTTACATGAGAGCTTATTAATTATAGTACAACAATAACAATAACAATAATAATAACATTGAGAGTCCCGCTTAAATACAAAATCTGGGAAGGTCCAACAATATGCAATCTTATTCTTGCATGATAGAAAGGTTGTTTTCAATATAATCACATATAGTGCAAATTAATAATAATAAAAATATTAATAAATACCTATAACTAAACATATAAAATTATGTAATACAATATATATGTAGATCATGGTAAAGATTAGCAGTATAAGATAAAATATGTAAATAAATACATAAACTAGGACAAAAAGAGATAAATATAAAAATAAATCAGATCAGCCATTACAATAAAGTAAATGGACTAAGTAATAAACTACTTAGGTTAAACAAGTAAGAGAAAAGTATTACATAATCAAAATATTAATGTTATTTATAAAACGTAGGACTTGAAGGAGAAAGTTTATAAGACTTAAGAGAACAATGAAGACCTCTCTACATAAGATCCTTTATCTGTATCCTAATACATCAAAGTTTTTTATTATGAGTTATGTCATCAGTAAGTTCTAGTAAAGTCACATCATTCTTGATCAATTTAACCTAGTTATTTTTAGGTATCCATTTTTTTTTCTTACAATCTCTAAGTAATATTTTCTTACATTTTCTCACTGAAGCGTCTGAGTGTCTCCTTTTAATATTTCTGGACGACTTCAGTCTTGTCTCTCTTAATATATCATTAATATTAACTACCTTTAATTTGTTTCTTACAATACACTCTTAACCTTATCTCTTCTAGCAAGATTACACATCCAACGGAGCATCCTCATCTCTACCACCATTAGCTTATAACTATGCACTTGTTTAATGGACCAATATTCTGCTCATATAGCATAGTAGAACTAATCGCTAAACGATAGAATTTACCTTTAAGCTTGAGTGATATCTTCTTGTCATATAAAACTCCTGATGTGCTTCTCCATTTAAATCATCCTGATCTGATATGGTGGACTATATTCTCGTCGATCTTTCTATTGCTTTGAATGATAGACCCTAGGTATTTAAATCGCTCTTTATATGGTATAACTTTTGAATCGATCTTTATCTCTACATCAGGATCCATCCTATTGCCCAAAAAGATACACTTTAAGTATTCAGTTTTAGTTCTGCTCAATTTAAAAACTATAAACTCTAATGCATGCTTCCAATATTTTAGCTTGACATTAACACCTTCTTTTCTCTCATATATTAAGATAATATCGTCAACAAATAACATATACCAAGGCACATCTGTTTATATATTCTTGATGAGCACATCCCTCACTACTGCAAATAGAAAAGAGCTCAATAAAGAGTCTTTGTGTAGTCTAATATTGATAGAAAAATTATCAGTATCTCCTCTTACAGTAATAAAACTAAATAAAATAATAATAATTAAACCAAAACTCAATATCAGAATATGTTGAAATCCTAGTCCCCAATTATATCATACCAAAATTTACGAGAGAAAGAAGGGATAACATAGAAGATGATGACTGATGGTGGAAAAGAGAAGAGGATGACGACGAGGGGAAGAACAGAAGATGATGAAAATGAGGGTGAGATTAACGATTGGTCATGCGGATGAGGGGTGGAGATGTGAGATTGAAAACCAAAAAAGAGGGAAAGGAGATACCGACGACGACGACCATTAATGACGGCAAAAATCTACAAGAGGCAGACGTGACAGTGGCAAATCAAATGACAACTAGGGAGATGATAATTTAGGGATTAAAAAACAATATGTGAGACTAAGGTGAGAGTGAAGGAGGGGAAAATAACTGTCCCTTTTCAATTTAGTCCTAATTATTTTTTTAATTTTCATTTTTAGTCTAGTATTAATCTAATATATATAATACCAATCAGTAATTAGTGATTAGTAAACTTTATTATAATCTAACATTCAACTCTAGTATGGTATTATAGGTTTTAGTATTGTTTTCCAATACGAAATGTACGATATCCATATCTTTGATGTAAACTCATATTTTAACTTGATATGGAGCATGACTTCCACACTCTCTTAGGTGTGTAATTAACAAAAATAATAAATGAATGAGGATTATTTAGTTAAAAAGGTTTTGAACGATAAAAAATTTTAAGAAAAGGTTCAAATAAGTCCTTTAATCAAAGCTATAAATTTGCTTTAAAACCTTTTTCTTCTCAAATAAATCTAAAATTAATTTAATAATATCATTTCAGCCAAAATTTCAAGCATGTTATAAAATATGATTTAGAAACTATAAATTAATAAAAATTATATTTAAAATAATTTTTAAAAAATAAAATGAATCATTTATCTCTCTTGGAATTTCCTTTAAATATAGTTATTTGACATTAAATATTTATTTGTATTTTTATATGATGTATACATACATATAATCTTTATAAATACATCAAACTATTATTTATTTAATAGAGTTTAAATATGCAATACAATATAATGAACTTATAAATCCACTCAATTGCCAGACATGTAATAATTATAAATTTATAAGTCCATGTATATTAGAAAATTACAAATTAAATGAAAAATTACACTAGATTTATCAGTGACAAAACTAAATAAAATAATACTAATTACACCAATCTTCAATATTATAGTTTGTCAAATCCTTAATCCCTAATTACATAATACCAAAACTTACGAGAGACAAAATTGAGGACATAGAAGATGATGACTGGTGACGGAGAAGAGAAGATGACGACGGCCAAGGGGAGAACAAAATATGATGACAATAAGGGCGAGGCTGATAATCAGTCACGATAATGATTCAAATCGATTGAAAACCAAATGACAATAATAAAACTAAATCAAATAACACCAATTCCACATATCCCCAATATCACAATATTTCAAAACCCTAATCCCTAAATTCATAATACCAAAAGTTACGAGAGATAGAAGATAGGATGTTGACTAGTGGCAGAGAAGATAAGATGATGATGAGTACAACGACGATGAAGATTAACGAGAACAAAAGATTATGACAATGAAGGCGAAGGTGACAAACAATCACACTAACAATGAGGTGGAGACGTGGGAATTAAAACCAAATGAGAGGAAGGGAGATAGCGACAATGACGATCATCAGTGATAACAAAAATTCACGATGAGTGGCAATATAAATGACAGTCAGGTAGTCAAGTCTTCAAAGTACTCAAAAATAATTTATAATTTTTTAATTTCTTGTAGCAGTAGTAAAATTGGATCAAATTTCAAAAGAACTAAACATTAGTTTTTTCAATTTCAAATAAAAAAATAAAGTATAAGAGAACTAAACCTTAGTTTTTTAATTTCAAATAATAAAATAAAATAGAGGTTTTTGATTAATTAATTAAAATTAACAAGTAATCAAAATAAATCAACTAAATATAAAAGGAAGAAATTTAAGAGTACTTAACTTCGATTAAAGGGAAAGATCTCATTGTAACATTAATCATTGGTTTAAAAAGAATAATTTTCATTATTTTAGCAATTAGTCTAAAATAAATTAAGATAGTCATAATAAGTCTTAAATTTTCCTAAATTAATTTATTCAAATGCAGTATCTAAACCAAAACTTATCATTAATTGACTGAGTATGATAATATTTCATATCAATTCAATGATAGCAATAAGCTTAGTGAAAATGATTAGACCTTAAATTAAATAATTGAGATAGTTGTAACTATTCAACTTAGTTTTCTTATTGATCATTAGTTAAGTATGTAAATTCTTAAATAACCAATTTGCTACTTGTATCAATCCTTCATGACAATTACATATCATTGAATTTATGAATGGCCATATCAAATCAATTTGTCAGATTAATCAATATCAATTATTCATGAAATATAAGAACACAAAATAAGAAATACTTGAATTAAAACATGAATAAAAGTTTAGAACAAAACTTTACAAGGTTATAACTAGAGTTTTGAATCCTTTTGAATCATAATGTTCAAATTTAGCCACACATGGTTTAAGTTTCAACCCTAAAAATAGGGAAAAAAAATAAAAGAAAGATTAAGAAAAAAATATAAAGAAATGAAAAGAGAAAGTTGAAGAGGTGAAAGATGTCTCTCCTATTGTTTGTCCTACTTTAAACCTAATCTAGTCCTATCTTACAAAGATTCGTATCTAAAAACAAATCCAAATCCCAACATAATAGGTATGGAAAGAAGTTTCCTAATTAAACTCTAAGTCTTTAAGTAAATCTGGCATTGTGTGTGAGCTCACTCTGTTAACTTTTTTTTCAAAATTCATGATTTTTACCAATAATGCTCTAATTTGATCAAATCTCCACTTTTCATCTCCTAAAATAAAATAAAATTTAATTTTCATATTTAAGCACCCAAATATATCTAAACAAAAGATATAATTATAATTAATATATTAAAATAACATCTTATCGTCAGGGTGGATCACAATTTAAGGATGAAAAGATAATATACGAGATTGAGGTAAGAGTCATTCAGGATGAGAAAACATTGGTCCTTCTTTCAATTTAGTCCTATTTTATTTTTAGTCCAATATTAACTTGATTTTTATAATATTGGTGAGTACCTTCTAATCTGTAAACTTTAGTAATATGAAATTCAACTCTGGTCTAGTATTATAGGTTTTGGTAGTATTTTTCAATATAAATGTATAACATCCAGATCTTTAATCTAAACTCATATTTTTACTTTGATTTGGAGCATGACTCAAACACTCTCGTCTTAAATGTTTAATCAACTAAAAATAATAAATAAGCAAGGGCGTTTTAGATAAAAAGGTTTCAAGAGATAAAAAATTTAAGAGAAAGTTTGAATAATCCTTTAATCAAATTTGTAAATTTTCTCTTAAGTCTTTTTCAACGCTAAATAAATCTAAAATTAATTTAATAATATAACTTGAGCCAAAATTTTAAATATGACATAGAACATGATTTAAAAACTATAATTTGATAACAATTAAATATAAAATACTCAAAAAGACAATAAAAATAATCATTGGTCTCTTTTGGAATTTCTTCAAACATTATAGATTAAATTTAGTTGTTTAAATATTTATTTTTATTTTTATATGATATCTGCATGCATATAATTTTTATAAAGACATTAAACTATTGTTTAATATAATTTAAACATGCAATACAATATACTGAATTAACTGTTGAATATAAACATAAATATTTATTAATATTCTTAAATTTAATTAATAAGTTATAAATATTTAAAATGCTTAATGAAATTTAATTATTTATCCCTTTTGAAATTATTTCGAACATTATAAATTAAATTCAATCATTTAATATTTTTATTTATTTTTGTTCTTCATATAATGTATACATGTATAATAATTCATTTTAGGTTTTACAAATACATCCAAATATTATATATTTAATCCATCTATTTATAATATTCAATTTACATCTTTTTAGAGAGATAAGTTCTAGCTTCTCTCTTCTTCCTAACAGTTATGCATTGTTTGCATAAGTTCTACTCCTTGTCCTAGATCTTCTCCTCTTTAGCAAATTCCTCCTTCTCTTTGCCTTTGGCTTTATCTCTATATTGAAGTCTTGTCCTTGTCCTAGATCTTCTCCTCTTTATCAAATTCCTCCTTCTCTTTCCCTTTGGCTTTATCTCTAGATTGAAGTCTTGTCCTTCTTTTCTCCACCCTTTCTTTCTACTTCTTTTCATCCCTTGAGACCTTTTTCTTAACTTTGTATTTGCTTCTTCTCCTCCTTCTCAAAGCTTTCTATTTCTTCCTTGCATTTTCTGGAGCTCTTTTTCTTCTTAGCTTTCCCTAGTTTTCTCCTTTTCTCAATTTTGCAATACCTTCTTTTCTCTTTTATGCCCTTCTTTATGCATTCTAGTACCCTTTCACGTCATCTTTTTTCTCCATTTTTAGTAATATGTTGAACTCTGAGCGTCTACCACTTATTCACTTTTCCCCTCTCTCCCATAACACTTCCTTTTCTAACCTCTCTAGATCTAACAATAGCTACTCAAAAACAATGACATTAGCTACTGATTCAAATTTCCCTTAATCACAAAGTCTTTCCCCTCCTTCTATACTTGGCAAGGTCTTAACAAAAAAACTTGGCTCTAAGTTCTTGGAGATGCAACACCAATGCAAACACTTTAATGTTATCCCCTTAAGCTTACAAATGGTGTTGCAATTGTCCATCAGCTAGTAGACATACTTAAGGAGGGAGCATCAAAATGGCATATCATATCATTGGTTTCTTCTGGTAAAAGACTTGCATTCCTGGTGTTAAACACCTAGACACGCTATCATTAGAAACAACCTGGACTTAAAGAGGTGATAGTTAATAAAGAGAATATCTTTCTCTTTAAATTTGGATCAATGGAACAAGCTCGTGGCATCATTGAAGCAAGTCTATGGACTTAAATAATCAACCCCTTCTTGTCTAAAAATGGTAGTCAAGTATCAAACTCTAAAATATTAAATAAAAATAAATTCCATTTTAGATTAACATCCATAATACCCTTTAGAGTATTGGAAAACCAAGGGGATTTTTTCCATTTGTCCAACCATATAGGCAAACCTTTATGCCTAGATGATGTAACTATGTTTGAAAAGAATTAGTTGCCTAAGTGTTTGTGTACTAATGGACATCACATACCCTTTACAATGAAATCCCACTTATAAGGTTGAATGAAAAAAGTAAATTTTTTAGGATTCAGTCTTTGTAGCATACTTATGGAAACTTGACCAACATAAAAAGAAGAAGATGTCGCGACCTGTAGGTAGAAGATTCAATTCTAGTAATTTTCATGAGCTCAGGAAGCTGCACTATAAAGAAACATTGGAGGGATTTACAACTGATGTAATAGAGCCAAGACATTTAGAAAATAATATTTATGATAGAGATAAGGAGCCTAATGATTATGTTGCGCTTGAAACATGTATTCAAAATGATGCAAATGAATCAAAAGCTTCAGAACAAAGTGAGGAAGGCCCTTAAGATTGTCTAAACACTTCCTCATGGAACTCCTTCCAAAAGTCTAAAGGGTAAAGATCTTGCCGCATCGAAATTGCAAGACTAACAAAGAACAACCTAGAAATATTTTAGGTAATGAAATATATTAAACCAAGGGACGTTCCAAATAATGTTTTAAAAATAAAAAATAAAATTACTACTAATAAGTTTATTATTTGGGATAACATATTTAAAAGTGTATAACCTTTTAAGATTTTTTTCAATTTTGTGCCCAACCTTTTAAATTTTGCAATTAAGTGACCAATCTTTTAAAACCTTAATAATTCAATTTAAAATGTTATTTTTGATAATGTGGCATATCTATTAAATTCGACGTGGATGTCTATTTATTAGAAACATATCAAAAACTAACATTTTGAACTGAATTGTTAAGGTTTTAAACTGAAAATTTAAAAGTTTGGGCACTGAATTGAAAACATCTAAAAAAGTTGGGTACTTTTGGATTGGTTATCCCTTATTATTTTGATGAAAAGCAATATAAGAACAAAATAAAGCGATAAACTCTAAGAACTAGTTTATAAATTTATAAAGAGAAGTTGAAGTTTGCAACCAATGAAATGAAGATCAAACTAAGAACAAAGGAAGATTAATGCTCATCAAGGTCATTTTACATTTTATATTATTAATTGTAATCTCACTTTATTAATTTGATATTCTTAAAGTTTCACCATGTATAGACATTTCATTTCACTTTATAGCATAAGTTTTTACATTCATCAAAGGGCATTAAATCTTTTAGTTTTAATAGCAAGCCCTTTTGATTTTTTGAACACTCTTTAGGGGAATATTTTAGGAAATGTTTAAATCATAATTGCATTAAACAAATTGATTTTAAGCATTTAAAGTTGTAAAAATTATATCTTTGAGGTGATTGGTCAATCTATATAGGTTAGTAGTCAACCAATATAGGTTAAAGTTGTTAACTTTAATAGACTGAGATTTTATTGTAGTATTGGTTAATGTGTTGGTAGACTAATATGTTACTTGTCAACCAGTTTCTCAACAACTAATGAATATGTGCATTCAATAAGTAGGTGTCTTCTTATTGGTTTTAGTATCAAAAAAGCATTTGAATGTATTATACACAATTTTTAATTTTTTAATCATTTGAGCACCATTATCTCATATTTATGTCATGGAGCCTTTTTGGAGTTATCAAATGATAAAGTAGGCTTTTAAGTTGTAATATTAGGTTGGGGCATTATTTTATTATATTTAAGGGTGATTTAAGTGGGTGGTTCCTCTTTACCATGGGAGAAGACATTTAAAGGGTTTTTATTTGTCTAGAAAAATTATACAAAAATTATTCTTCACCTTAAAAGAAGAATTATAGTGGAATTCCATAAAAAGTTTTGAAAATAGACGTAGCCAAGAGTTGTTTGTCGAACTGCTATAAATCGGCTTGCATTTTCTCTTCTTTATCCTCTTTAAATTATTGTTGAATTGTTTTATTAATTTATGATAAGCAATTTCCTCATCGTTATCTATATTGATTATTGTTATTTGGGCAAATTAGTTAGAAGAATTCTTAAATTTATAAAATTCACCCCCTCCCCCCTTTTAGGTTTCATTAGGGACTAATAGTTTCAAACTTGTGGATAGGAGAACATCCAATAAGAAAAGGAAAGATCCCAAAACAGTTGGTTATTAATGACAATAATATCTTGGAATGTGAAGGATAAATTTTCTTTAAAAACAATTAGCTTTACAAGACCTTTTGGGAGCAGTTAAGTCATTTCTGGTAGGCCTTTTTAGAAACTAAGTTGAATGAAACAAGTTGTAAGAATTTAAGGTTTTAAAAAAGCATTGGTAGTTAATTTCGAATCATAATAGGCATTTTTGTGCTTAGATAATTATTATGTATGATCCTGTTGGGATCAAAGTGACTTATTCAATCATAAAGGAATAATTTATCCATCTCTTAATGAAGATGAAACTGTAAAGAATTGATTTCCATATCACTTTTGTTTATGCCTATAATCTAGCTTTCTAGAGAATAAATTTATGGACCAAATTGTAAGATTTGGGAACCACTATTAATTTTCTTTAGATCATCATTAGATTTAAATAGCATGCTCTATGCCACATAAGTAAAAGCAAATTCATATAACAAGAATTTCATCAAGATTTCAAAACATGTACTAAAAACATATAAGTAACATACTTTAAAATGGGAAGTATCTTCTACACTTGGAGTAACAACCAAAAAGGAAGGTGGTTTTTAAGGGCAAAAATTAACTAGGCCCTTGTTAATGATATATATACATCTATCTTTCCTTATAGCTAAACATTTTTTCATAATCCGATGACTTCTGATCACACTCTTATAATGATCTAAGAATTTCTCTCCTCCTTCAAGAGTAAACCATCCATTCAAGTTCAATGATGCGCTAGTTAAAGTGGAAGGCTACAAGGAAGCAATAACTAATGGAATCAAATTTGATGGTCATAGCCACAAGCTTTTCTCTTATGTGAAAAAATACAAAAATTAAAGAAGAGTTAAATTCCTTACATAAAAAGGCTATTGGAAACACTAATTAGGTAGTTATGGAACCCAGAGAATGACTAAATAGAGCTTAATATAATCTTTATAATTCCCCAATAGATGATAATCTACAAGAAGAGGAGAAATTTGCAAATATTCCTAGGTAATCAAAAGCAATAATTTCGTAAAATAGAGAGATAAAATATAATCGTTGAAGGATGGAGGAGTTAAAATTAAAGATTAGAAGAGATTACTACAAGAAGCTTTCAACTTCTTCTTCAAAACTCAAGGTTCTCCTGCTGATTTCTCTTCCTCTATCGGCACTTTTCAATCTATCATCAAAGAGCAAATTACAAAGCTTGAGGCTAACTCCTTATCTATGCCTTTCAATGCTAGGGAAGTTGAAGAAGTGGTCTTGTCCCTTAATCCCAACAAAGATATAGGCCCTTGATGGGATGAATGGTTTCTTCTTTAAGAAAGATTGTCCTCTTATTAAAATAATGGTGACTAAAGTAAGAATTCTTTAATCATGGTAATATATTAAAGGAGGTTAACAAAACTTGCATTTACCTAATCCCCAAGGTTCCTTCTTTTTGTGCTTTGAAAGATTTAATGCTTATTTCTTATTTTAACATTGTATGAAATTATTGTCAAGCTTCATGTTAATAGACTTAAGTGCTTGCTCCCTAAATACATTAATGCATCTTAAGGTGCTTTCATAAAAAATAAGCAAACATGGGACAATATTTTTCTTACCCATTAGTTGCTAAAAAGGCTACAACATAAAGCATGCATCAAAGGCCTATGTATTATAAATTGATATGCAAAAAAACTTTGACTCTTTAGAATGGAATTTCTTGATTAAGATTATATGAGCCTTCAAGTGACGTATTTTTGTATAATGGATTGATTAGTGCATATTTTTATCTTCCTTTGGTATGTTAATGAATAAAGAACCAATAAGACTCATTAAAGGAGTTAGATTATTGAAACAAGGATATCTTCTATCCCCTTATCTTTTTATACTAAGCATAGAGGTACTTTTAAAACTTATCAAGCTAATTATAAGTAAAGAAAAACATTTTAAATACCATTTAAAATGTAAGAAGCTGAAGTTTAATAACTTTATTTTTGTAAATGAGTTAATTATCTTTTTTTAAAGTAGATGTCAATTATATTTTTGC
Organism: Erythroxylum pedicellare; assembly: GCA_027563575.1. Lineage (NCBI taxonomy): Eukaryota > Viridiplantae > Streptophyta > Magnoliopsida > Malpighiales > Erythroxylaceae > Erythroxylum > Erythroxylum pedicellare. The sequence goes on along the minus strand of JAOQMP010000009.1, from coordinate 21,258,089 downwards.
ATTGATGGCTGTCATAAATACATTCAAGCAACTTTTAGGATTATCTATTAACAAAGAGAAAAAGGTGATTATCCTAATCTTGAAATATGAAACAACATGCTAAATGGTTCTCATTCTTAACATGTTTAAAAGGCAAGAGACCTTACTAATATCTAGGCATTCTAACCACTTTAAGAAAGCCCTATAACTCTAATTATCTTCCTCTTACATAATAGATATAAAGAAAGGTCTTGAGTTAGCGTAACATAAGTCTTTCATAAGCTGAAATAATTTAACTCGTTAACCCCATATTGAATAATCTTCATGTATATTAGTTTTAGCACCTCTTGCTTTCAAGAGGAACCATCAAGACAATTAAGAGGATAATGAAAAGCTTTTTACATTAGAGGAATCTCTCAAAGCATGCACTAGCTATGGTCAAATGGAATGAACTTTATGCTCCAAAAAGACCATGAAAGCTAAGTGATTGTCCCTATAAGAATTAATAATAAGATGTTGATTATAAGGATAATTTACAGGCTTTTTATTGATAGGTAAGTTCTATGAGTCAAATGGGATCATGCTTTCTACTTAGAAAATGCAATATATGGTCTATTAATATGAAGAGAAATCCCTCATTCCCAATATTTCAAATATTCAAACTAGGAGAGAGGATGAGAACTAAGATTAAGTGCCAAATTAGTAATGAGCCCTCGACTAATTTTTAGCACGATAATTGGTTTATTTCTAGCCCTATGAGAGGTTTTTCTAAACTTGATGCACTTTATAACATGCTTTTAGAGACTGCTAATAAAAATGAAGTGCTAAAGCATAAGTAAGTTGCATTGAACTCCTTGGAAGTACCTCTCTTACCAATGTGATGCTAAATACAAATATCATTAACAATAAAGAAGCCATTATTAGGTCGAGTAGGAGCACGAATGACAAGTTTTTAGATGGATTTTGTAGGAGGTCTTCCATGACATGATAGTATAAACTTGTTTGGTTTGCACAAGTTAATTTAAGATTACCTTTTGCTCTTTAACTTGCAATTAAAATGAAATTTTCACTAATAGGCTTAAAAGACTTATGAGCATTCCAAGAACATGTTCCTCTTATAATTATGAAAACAAATTGCAGAGCATCAATCTTTCATATGTGATTACTCCTCCTACATCCGGAGTTATGTTCTCCATCTAGGCACAATGTGTAATATTCAACTTCCATAGAGCATATGCCTAAACATCTAGAGGATATTTGAGAACATACCTTATGAGAATGACACGTTAGAACAGTCACATAACTTATTATGGCATCACACATAACACAAGTATTCAAACGATCAACTTTTCCCATTTCATTCACAAACATAACTTATATTTTAGCATTACACTTCATAATCCATATATTTACATTACCAAAAACATATAAGAGTTTACTACTCTTTTACAAAATGTTCTATATGAAATGAGAAACTAAAATAAACACAATCTACTAGACTCCTCATATATTAGCTGACCAGACTTTCGAGCTATTCTTATTTCCAAAAATTGATAGTACTAAACTTCTACTAGATTGCCTTAGAAGCTAGGTCTCTTTTGTACTTAAAAATCAACGTTGCAATTTTGATAAGTTTGCGAACTCAGTGAGTGAACCATCATCGATATGTTCACTCAAGTCAGAACACAAACATCACAGGTATAAAACCAAATTCACAAGTATATCACAATATGCAATTTTATATACCACATCACCTTTCATCACATTTTAACTATAATAGGTACACAACATTGCATATCACTATATTAAAATAATTATGTATTTCATTGTGATCATTCACATAATACATGTAAAGTTATATATGCAAATACATATGTGACTCCACTTTCATTTTACTTTGTTGGGATCGAGTGCCTATTTAGTGTCCCGTATCCATTGTGGATACCAAACTCATTTCATTTATTGTCCCGTATCCTTTGTGGATATCGGGCTCATTAATAACTAAGCCTATGGCTCTTTGTGCACATCCTAAGCTTAAAACTCTTTTTCACGTTGGTCACTCCGGTCACAACTCCTTTATCTAATTATACATATCAATGTAATGAAATGCATCAATTCACATAATATGCTATAAATACTTTTCATTCAATGTGCTCATGTCATTTATCACATTCTTCGAATCTAAGTCCGACATTCCATATTCAGTATTACATATACAGTT
>JAOQMP010000009.1:21227714-21244445 GCA_027563575.1 Erythroxylum pedicellare | reverse complement strand
ATTGTTTAATATATTTTAAATAATTTTTATATGCATAAATAATTTTTATTATAAAATAAAATATAGTTAAAATTAAAGTACTTTTTATTTTTATGTTGCCAAATAGTAGTATGAAGTTATTTCAAAAGCTCTTTTTTAAATGATAGCCAAACAGTCAACTGACTTATTAGAAAAACTCTTTTTAAAAAAGCTCTACTAACAAAAGCTCTTCTGCCAAAAACTCTACTAATATAAGCCTATCCAAACAGGACTAAAGCTTGAAGATATTGCAACATAGGGTCATTCTGTCACATAGATAATGTTGAAATTAAACAAATAAGATAAAAAAGTAATTATTGTTTTAACGGTTCAACTAATAGTAATTTATTATAAAATTGTTTAAAAATTAAATAAAATAAAAAAATTATCCTTACTTTTCTAAAAGTTTAAATTTTAAATAAAAATTAATTAATTTATTTTAATTTATATAAATTTATTAATTTATAAAAATTAATTAGTTAATTAATAAATTGATCATTTTAATAACAGTAGTTATTAAATTAAATCATACATAAAAGTTTTAAAATAACCAAAAAAAATTAAATATTTAAAATTTTTATAATTGAACTAATAAATTGATTAAATTTTTTAACCATTTCTCGTGATGGAGATCAGACGTATAAATCAAAGTGAAGGGCAGAGGTGAAGAAGAGAGTTGCATTTGCATGCTCCCACACACACAGGATCATTAAGGTATTAGTGAATCCACAAAATTAAATTGAAGAAGATGTTAAACGTGAAGCTGATAACCATGGTTAAGCTCTAGTCTAAAAAACCCCTGATTAGGACAAACTAATGGTTAACTTAAAACCCGATATAAACCCACCCACACATGCCTAGCCACTCACTACAGTGTCCAAGCACAGAGCCAGCTCTCAAGGAATTGCTCAGAACTTCCCCATGTGAAAAACAAACGGCCCCTTATTTTTTTCTATTAGTGCTTTTGTTCATATTATAGTAATAATGACCTTTTCCTGTTTCTGTGTCGTTTTTCTTGGTTAGAGGTTGCACGTACTGCTCTTTATGTTTTTGCCATAATTTTGTTGTTTATTTTGGGTGGTTTTTGGTGTAAAGCTGTGTTTTTTATGGCTCTGAGCGACTTTTGGAGGATGGTTTTATGTCGGCTTCTCTGATTGTTGGGTGCAATGTGGCTGTGTAGGTAACGTGTATGTTGTTAGGCTTTTGCACTGCGTGGGTTTGTTTCGGTCTGTCTTTTGATCAATCTCGGTGTTGCTTTTATGCAGAATGAAGCATTGATAGATCATTTATCTGTTGCTGGCTCTACTGGTATGGCTTTTCCTATTTTCGGACCACATATCTATAGTAATTTTTTTCTGCCATCATGATCCTTCGTCAGTTCGTCGTACTATTTCGCCTTTAGTTTCAAGGGAGCGTATGAGAATCGTGTTTGCATTTTATCATTTGTGTATTCGATTTTGCACCAAACCTTTTAATGATTAGATATAATGCTTCTTTCGCATTGTTAACTTTCTTCATTCATAGGGTATATTGATAGACAGGCCAGTGGTCCTACTCCTGGGTATATCTCGTCGTCTTTCATAGAGAGGGTAAAATGGCTGATAGTGAGGAAAGTAGCGGCAAGTCTGGGAGCTCATCACTTTTGCTGCAGGACAAAGAGAGTAAGATCAAGAGAAAATTAGTTAATCATGCTATGCCAAATGCAGTTGGTTCATCATCTTCCTTGAATGAGTACCATTCATATGAGTCATCAAAAGAGAAGTCTCAAAATTTACAGACTGATCTTGAGAGTGTGGAAGTAGGGCCGTCTCTACTTAAACTGACAGGAGAAGAGTCTGACCTTGATGATTGGACTGACCCCATTGCAACAGAGTTTGAAGGACTATTGTTTTCTAATCTACGGTTAATCTTCCAGAGTGCAATCAATAAGATAGTGGAGTGTGGATATGCTGCAGATGTTGCTGAGAAGGCTATATCAAGGCTAGGCCTTTACCGCAGGGGTAAAGACCTTGTGTCAAACATTGTACATGATGCTCTGACTATATTGAATGAAGAAAAGTGTGTAGATATTTCAAGAGACATTGTATTTGAGAACTTGCAGCAGATGGCGGAATACACGATGATTGAGATGGTTAATATCCTTCGGGAGGTTAAGCCATCATTGTCTATTGGGGAGGTAATGTGGTGGCTGATAATTTGCGATATGAACATATCACAAGCCTGCACCTTGGAAGGCAGTCTAATGAATGAATTTAAACGTGACCAGGTCCCAGGTGAGAATTATCCTAATGACACTACCCACTTGATGTCAGAAGCCCAAAGTTCTGAAGCTAGCTGTGAGAACCCCAAGGGACCAAATATTCCTAATTCCTCAATAGAAATTGCACCATGTAATATGCCTGAAAAACTCAAGTTTCGCACTTTACGGAATTTTCCAATCCTTAAAAATCCTTCTGCTCTTAAAGGGTTGGCATCAGAAAAATCCTTGAATCCTGCTTGGGAATCTGGCCAGCCCAAATCTCAAGCATCTGCCTCTGCAGGAATAGTAAAGCATGGTTGTAAGGTTCATAATAAGAAAGAAAATGTACCTCGGATCAAGTCCTTTGAGAGGTTTCAAAAGTATTATAGTAAACAGGCTTTCAGAGCTGGACACCTTGCTACTATTGGTGGTTTTCTTCTGGATAAAGGGGTGAAGGGTTCATCTGAATTACCTGATGTGCATGCAAAAGACGATTCTTTAAAGGAGAATGCTAAAACAGAAACCCCTAAAACAGATAGATGCTATCCTGTTCCTGTCACTGTTCAATCTGTTCTCTGTGCGACAAATGACTCCTCAAATTCAACTAGAATGGGTACTGTATCTGCACCATCCAGAGCAGATACCCTGTTTCTGGCTTCTGAAGAAAATAAATTTTCTTCACTGCCTGAAGCAAACCCCTCTGTTTATCCTAAGATAGCTGACTGCCTTGCAGTAATTCCTTATGATAAGTCTTTGGAGAAGTATGTCCCACAAGATGAGAAGGATGAACTGATTCTGAAGTTGGTTACTCAGGTTCAGGATCTACAGAATGAGCTTCAGAGTTGCACAGACTGGGCCAATCAGAAGGTCGCAGAGGCTTGTGCTAGGCTTCTAAAGGACATGCCTGAGCTCAAAGCATTAAGAAAGGAGAAGGGAGAAGCTGAACAGATTAAAAAGGAGAAGAAAATCTTGGAAGAGAACACCATGAAGAGGCTGTCGGAGATAGAATTTTGCCTAAAGAATGCCAATGCTCAGGTAGAAAAGGCCTTTTCTACTGGTTGCCGGCTTGAGGAAGAACAGATTCGACTGGAAAAGGATATGAAAACTGCTAAAGCTAAAGCTGTTGAGTCAGCTGTGAGTTGTCAGGAAGCATTGGAGAGGGAGCAGAAGGTGCTTAAAAATATTCAGTCTTGGGCGGGACAGAAGGGCTTGTTACATGAAGAGCTCAAGACTCAGAAACAGAAGGTGGCTGAGCTGCAGCAAGAAGTAGACAAGGAAAAAAATAGGCAGAACCAAACTGAGGTAAACTTTTCGAGTATGAGATGCCATAGCCAACCAATAAATTGTGATGGCCTCAACCATATGAAACTTCTTTTCTCTAAAAAAACATATGGGTGACAAGTACTACAAGGCCTTTATTTTTTTCAAAATTTTCCTTCCAATAAAATGAGATAACACAAAGCCCTCCTGACGTTACTTTGTTTGTCAAGTGCAAGACGAATCTGGCCAGTGGGTTGCATTGTTTTCGTAAATACCCCAAAACTAACTATTGATATGTCATATTTGAGTGATATTTATTCTGACTTCTACATTTGTTTGAGGATTTGCAGGCCAAATGCAAACATGAAAGGAAAGAAAAAGAAACGTTGCTTTCGCAAGCTGCATCTATAATGAAGGAACGATTGCAACTTGAAACTGTAGCTAATACAGAAGAGGATATAATCATACAAAAAACTGAAGATGATTTAAAGAAGCATATGGAAGACATCAAGAATCTTGAGAGTGAGATATCAGAATTGAAACTGAAGTCAAATGCTTCAACAAGAGCTGCTCTTATGAGGGTATTCGATGGGACCTATGGCACAACTGATAGTAAGGTTGTTGACCTGGCTATGGATGACGACCAGGACTCTTTACAGGTCACAACTTTTGAAGGCTTTGGAACTGGAGGTTTGAAAAGGGAGAGGGAGTGCGTTATGTGCTTATCTGAGGAGAAGTCAGTGGTTTTCCTCCCATGTGCACATCAGGTACTTTGCACAAATTGCAATGAGCTCCATGAAAAACAAGTGATGAAGGAATGCCCTTCTTGTCGAACTTTGGTCCAACACAGGATTCATGCCTGCTTTGCTAGTCAATAGGCGTCACACCCTTCTATGGGAATGCGAATCTAGCAAGTGACCGTCTTTAATTAATCTGTCAAATTCTTGGTTTCTTTTCGTTTTCTCAATGTCGTGGTATAGAAGGAAAAGGAAAAAGACAGGAATAGTGAAAGTCAAAGAATGAAACCAAAGTAGTTTCATGTCAGTTTCAACATTACGTGTAAATGCAAGTTAAAAGTTTACATATGATGAAAGTAAATTTTACTTACCTCAATATGTTTTGTCGTTTTATGAAAAACTAGATTAGAAGCTAAATGACTGTTTGATTATTACAAATTAGCTCATAGGTTGAATTTGTTGAAATCCAAGTTCTTACAACATATTTTACCTAGACAAATGCTTGAGTTGTATATGTTATGACTTTGTATTATGATTTTGCACTTGAACAAGAAACTAACGTTTGCTTCTTGCTTTTTCATGAAATTAGATTGCCACCAACAAACCCACATTATCATGTAGTTGATCGTCGATCAGTCCTAGAATTAGCCCAATCAGAATTACCATAGTCCTTAATTGAAGAATGTCCATGGCTCTTACATAAGAGTACTTTGCCAGGGTTGTGTTTAAAGTATTTCAAGATTTGAATAGTTGCATTCCAATTGTTGATTCGAGGGGATTACATAAATTGACTTACTAACTACTTGTAGATAATAAAATGTCATGTGTAGTAATTATAAGATAATTTAATTTTCCAATCAGTCTCTTACGATTTCCTAGATCTTTTAAGAGTTCTACCTGGTTTACATCAACTTTGATGTTAGGATCCATTGGACCCCAATTTACATCCCATCAAGCCAACTTCGTCTAGGATATCAAGAACATACTTGTGTTGAGAGATACAAATACCATCTTTAGATCTTGCAACTTAAATTCCCGAAAAAGATTTTGTTAGACCAAGATCTTTTGTTTGGAATTGTTGTCACAAGAATTCCTTCAATCTATTAATCACGTTTTTATCATCACCAATAATAACAATGACATTAACAAATATGATCAATAGAATTTTACCATATCTTATATGTTGATAGAACATTGAATGGTCTACTCTACACTGCTTGAGACCAAATTTCTTCACAACTGAACTAAACTGTTCAAAACTTGCTCTAGGAGATAGTTTAAATCATATAAAGATGTCTTCAATATGCACACTTTTTCAAACTCTCTCTATTACAAACCATCGAGGTTGCTCCATATAGATTATTTCTTCTTGATTACCATGCATGAATGCATTTTTTATGTCATGTTGGTAGAGAGGCCAAGAATAAGTTATGGCCAAGGAGATAAAAATATAGACTGACACCATTTTTGCCACAGGAGAAAAGGTTTCAGAATAATCAACATAAAACCTACAATTTAATTAAGACAATTGATAAAGATATGGAGGATCTTAATTTGTAAGTGAATTGTTTGAACTTTTAGGCCAATTATCCGAGGAGTTGTCAAAAAGTGAGAGTAAATAATGACGAAAGCTTTTGGCATCTTGACTCCCAGAAAAGTATGCAATGTTCTTAAATAATGTCATAACTACACATATAAAGAATCTTTTAAGTGAGGGGCTGTAATAATAATAGCGTTTTTGTGACCTTGAGTAATTGAGGAAGATACATGTAGAGATAATTTGTCAACATCTGGCTTTAGTTAGTGGACAAAATAGACACATTTAAAGACATAAGGCAAAAGAGGGAACAAAAGGGTATTATGAAACATAATGGTATAAAGGATCTGACCTTTGAGAATGGTGGATAACATTTTATTAATATGATAGCAAATAGTGAGGACAACATCACTCTAAAACTTTTTAGGAACCTTCATCTCAATTAATAAGGTTTGAGCAACTTCTATGACATACCCAATTTTTCTTCAACAACACCCTTTTGTTGTGGTGTGTGAGAGAAAGAAGATTGGTGAATCATACCATAATTTTTTTATGTAAAACTTAAAGGATTCAGAAAATATACTCTGGCATTATCACTTTTGAGGATATGAACAGGACAACCAAATCGAGTCTTGACTTCAGAGCAAAAGGATTAGAAAATAGAAAACAATTCGAAATGTTTTTTCATTAGATATAACCAAGTCATTCTAGACTAATTATAACAAAAATAACGAAGTAACAAAATTTGAGTTTTGAGATAATGTGAGATGGACCTCAAATATCATAATGAACTAACACAAAAAGGCTTTCGACTTTATTATTAACTTTAGAAGGAAAAGCAATACGATGACATTTCCTAATTGATAAGATTCGCAATCTAAATGCAGATTTGAGTTAAAATTAGGAATCTTTTTTTTAAAATTTTTGGATGGATGGGTGACCAAGGAGACTATAGATTTGGAGGGGTAAAGCAACAGCTGAGTAGGCGGTTGAATAACTGAAAAATAATAGAGACCTCTATATTTATGCCCTCCTCCAATCATATTCTTTGCCTTCAAATCTTGGATAACAACAGAATAAAGGAATAAAGAGATACAATGATTCATTGATTTAGTTATTTTACTAACAAACATTAAGTTAAAGGAAAATTTGAGAATATATAATGTTGCTGGTAATGTCATTGAAGGAGAAGAAAATGTAATGTCAACCCTATTTATACTAGCAATGGTACCATTAGCAATCATAAGTTAATGTGAGTCTGGTACATGAGTATTTGATAAAAAAAAATTAGGTTACCTGTAATATTATTAGTGGCTCCTAAATCTATAACATAAGGTTTAACAAAGGATGATATACAAGTCGTGTGATTACCTAGGTGAGAAAAAGACGTAATTAGTATGGTTGCTTGCTTAGCTACTTAATATTGGAGAAAAGCTGCATATTCTTCTTCAGAAGCCACCTTGTTTCCATTTGTTAAGGTGAAACCACCGGAAGCCTCTAAAATATTAATAGACTGAGAGGGCTCTGGATGCAACTTTGGGTGTAAGTCCCAACAATAGTCCCGAACATATCCATCCTTGCCAGAATGGTCATATTTCCTTTGACCTCTTATGCCCTTTCCTCCACGACCATCATGCTTTGGTTCTCCCAATATTCCAACTACAGAATCAATACAACATCCTTTTTGCTTGACTTCCTATGCTTTTGGAACACACATTTCACGAATATTCCTCATTTTGGTGAAGCAAATCAAAATTGATCAATCAATGGACTTTAACCAACTCAATATCATATACCTGCCAAGAGTTTGGTGGCATATTCTTCGTGCCATCTCCTTCATTCCTGTAACTGCATCACCATACATTGTATATGAACAAATGGACTGATCCCCAGAAGAAAGAAATGAAGAGAAACTACATTTTCTGTATAATACATTTAGAGGTAATGAGTATCTTACCCTATCAATGGTGGAATAAGAAGTTGTCTTTTTTCACCAACTCGTATACCTGAAAATCATACAACAAAACTAACGCATGAATAGCATCTTTCCCTTATAGTAACTAATAGTAAGAATTATTACAAAGAATGAGCAATAAGGACTGCCAAGGTTGATACAATCAATGCCAACATTCCATACATCTGAAACTTCATTCCCTCCTGAAGGAAAGAATGCACGCAAGTCAAATGAGGATCACAAGAGGATATATGTGAATATTCTCATATTTTCCAAATCAAGATCTCATTAGTCAAACATTACCTAGGCAAAATTTTAAAGGAGTTCCATCAATATTTGAGTCGAAAACCTCTCTACCATTCAATTTTCCAATGTAACAAACACTTACCTGAAAGCAGATGGAAGTTAATTCAGCCAATAAACATTTGATGGAAATTGTCAAGAAGAATTGTAAACATCGATGCTAATCAATAGTTTAGCATAGAGGCCATCTTAATTAAAGCCCAAGTTAAGCAATGGAATTATAGCTATCCAACTATAACCATTGAGGTGTAAATATTTTCAGCTTTATCTATCTCATTTGCATGGATAGGAACTAACGGTTTCTTAGAAAGATGATAATCACAAATATGTTGCCAAAGCGATCACATTCAAGTTTGTATCTCAAAGAAATTTAACAAGCTATCAAGGATATTTTATCCAAGACAACAATTTAAATCTTAGGCCACAATTCCTTGTAAGCAAGACATATAACACTTTATCATTACTTAGAGGGAATTTTCATGGTGAAAGGAAACATCTTGAGCAAAAGATTGCTCAGAACTCATCATCATCCTCTTCAACTATGTGCTTTGCAAGCTCCTGTCACTGTCTCTCCCTCCTTTTCTCAACAGTTTCCTTCTCCTTTTAGGGATTTGGGGGAAACCTAAATGCGTATACGACCTCGTTATACATGTTAAGGCAGAAGGCAATTCCTAAGTTAAAGGCAATATGTGGTTCGTTTGTGGAATATATGTCTCCTATCTCCTTAGATACCATTCATATGTGGTTCAATATGTTCAAAATCCTAAGATAGAAAAACCTTAATATATTTAAACATTTAGACAAGAGAAAAAGGTCAATGCCAAGAAGCAAATGTATGCCTCCAAGAATTTTTTTAAGATTAAATGTTGATGAATAATTTTGGTATGGAAATTTAGTGTTAAAAAATTAGTTTTCCGTATAGTTCATAAGTATTTATACATTCAACTCCTTATTGCTGTGAATGGGTCTTGATCACCATATATACACACTATAACTTCATAAGCATAAGTATGTTACATACAAGAGACTATATTTTCTTATAGTTAAAAAGTGAAAACTTACTTAATGGTTTAAATGAGCTTCAAATCGTGGGGCCTTTGATCTCAGCTTCTCTAGCTTGATCATACAAATTGTAATGCAGATAGTTGCGAAGCAACAGGTTAAGAAGTGCTTCTTGCATTAAAAAGTTATCTAATTATAAGATTTCAACAACATTTCAAGAATAAAGTTAGTCACTAAAGAAGTACCTGGCCTAGCTCATCATGACGTAATGTTACAATCCTGTGAAAAGCTAGGAGGTTACTATTGATGAAATAATTTTAAGAATTAGATTAAAAATCGAGGAGAACAAGTAAGGTATCAAAACATGTTTATGCTTCTCCACAAGGTTTAAATTCTTAGTAGCACATAAAAGAACAAATAAGTAAAAATCCTTCCACTCATACAAGAACATTCTTTTGCCATATATGCAAAATTTTAAATTCAAAGGAATGTAGGAAAATCAACCCTTTAATCTCAGTAAGATCCCCAATGAGGTCATAGCTAAGAGATTAACAGAAGTAGAGCCTTGATGCAAGAACCTCAGCAATTATCCTATTCATGGTTTTCAAAACTTAAAATGTGGATTCACGAGAGGGATTAGAGTGATCAAAAGTGATGATGGATGAAAGGCAAGACGTTGGATGAAAAAAAACCCTTTTTGCTAAGTTTTCAAAAGAAAGAGGGTAAATATTTAAGGATTTAGGGTTTTAAGTAAAAATGTAAAATAATTTTCTTTTTTTTAAATCCACGTGTGTTTTTTACATGACATCTAAAATCCACCTAACCTCTCCAAATTGACTTAACGAAATATGTATGAAACTGCTAGATTTTTATCTAAAGTAGCCTAACATTGAACAAACTTGATAGCATTTAGACCTTAATTAAGCAGGTTAAAATGTTTGGCCCTAAATTATTCAAACCCGAAAAAGTTTGGCCCAAATTTAGGCATTTAACCATATCTCCACCATTTACATATAAACTAGAAATAAAAATCAAAAGGTCTTTATATGGGTTGTAATGATGATTAAGTATGGTATGATTGGGATAAATAAAAGGGTTAAACTTAAGGAAATTTACAAAAGAAAAATTACATAAACTTGTGTACAAATATACAGGTCATTTCATTACAACTCCATTGGTACCATATATTTATTGATAATTTTTCTTATGCTCATTTTTTAATCATCACAATAATTTTGAGCATTCAGTACCACAATTAAAGAAATAATGGATCCTTCAAGATTTTCAAGTTCCAACAACACGTAATGTAAATAACCTTTAGGGTTCAAAACAATTAAAAAGGCTTAAAATAAAAACAAGTTAAAGTTTAATATGTAGTTTTAATCAGTTAAAAAGGCTAAAGCTCAACTTGGTTATTCCTAAAAATAAATTTAAGGTAGGGTAATAATCAAAGAAATAGGTTAACATAAATTAATGCAACTAAGTGCCTTTATCAACTTAATGATTCCAATTTAAAAAATATGATCTCAATATGTATAATGAAAGCAAGTTCTAGAATTGTTCAACTATAAATGATAACATATATGAAAGAAATAAAAGAGCTAAAAAATTTTGAAACTTCGCTTTTAGGCTTAAAAGCTCACGAAAAAGATGAGTATATATGTTTGTAAATAGTATGTTACTTTCATTCAATTTGATTATTTCAATGAATACTAAAAATTATGACTTATAAAAGCAATTTTATTCTAACTATCATCCTTTTGCATACCAATTCAATCAATATTTAACAACGAAATAGAGTATTAATGGATAACTTTCAATTAAGTCAGAATATCAATTCATAAAATTTAATAATCAAGATTATAATAAGCTTAAAGAAATCGTTAAAAATTCATTAGACGCTTCCCTACACTTAAAGTTGTACATTGTCCCCAATGTACATAATATCAACATTTAGAATAAGTGAGAGGATTTAGTGATTTCCTAAATATGAAGAATTTTCTAATTTCTATTCCATACTCAAGGTCACTACCAATGCCTCATTAGTAGTTTCCTTAATTGGTTCCTCTGTCATTTCTTCCTCAACCACCTTTGTCAACTCTTTTTCCACTTTTTTCTGAACAAAGGTTTCTGGCTCATCTTTTTCAATTACCTCCTGCCACTTCTCTACTTCTTATACTTGGATGGAGGCCTCTTCTAGGGTTGCAATCAACACCTTCCAATTATGTAGATATATTCACACACAGGATTTCTTAATCTCTGTGTTATGAAATTAGATTATTCCATAATATTTCATATCTATTAGAATATATAATAAACACATAATTAAATTACAATACATCAATGCAAACAATTGCATTAATAAAAGAATCAGAGCATGTTATTGCACAAAACTACGGTTCATCTAACCTAGGCACTAAAAAAATTAGTTAAACATGATAGAACACGAAACCAAATATAAGCAGAGAGAAAAATGAATTGGAAACGATGAGTTTAAAATTCTAAATATCCATGTTTGTCCCCTATGGACTATTTTTGCAAGTTAGAGGTTTAATCTTATATTTTGATGGATCTTTCGATAATTTCTTTGTGTTTTCTTATCTAAATCAAAATCATCCCTTAAGCTACCTACTCCTCCCAATTTGCCTCCGAACACGTCTTTTTATATTAATTTTTAGGTTCTAGAAGATAAACGGTCTAATATATGGTCATATATTAGACCGTGTATAATCCAAAATATACAAAATTCGTAATTCTACATAACTTAAGAGAAGCAATTAGGCTTATACACGGTCTGTATCCCTTATTTGCTTTAAATACACGTTTTATGTTGTGTTTTCATCCAAATTCTTCTTCGTTTGGTCAATGAAGGCAATTATAACCTATAAACATGCTTATAGCAAATTAAGTACCAAATATGCAATAAAAGTACAAAATATTAACCAAAAATACCTCAAATATCAGGTATAAATGTGGTCAATTATACATTTATTATCTTTTATTTGTCTAATGGTCACATATGATTGAACACCCAACTAAGACATTATTCTTTTATCAAAATAACTTTTAATTTCATAAACAGAGCTACTCAAAAGTTTACCTTTATAGTCATCAATTGAAGGAGATTTGTATCCTGGACCGTAAAAGGAAACAACATCTACTATAGGTTGATAATAATAAGATTGGGAAGCATTAAATGATATACTTGAATTACACCACTATCTAGCCATTGTCATATCCACATTATGAGTCGTTTCTTTATATTGTAAGGCACTACGGATTGAAGGCTGAACTTCAGGAGATATTTGTGGTGCAAGAAAATTAGACACCTATCTTCTTCTTTTCCTAACATCAGATGTAACATTCCCCTTCTTATTGGGTAAAAATACTACTGTCTTCAAACATTCGCACTATCATCATGAATACCAACAAAAGAATTTTCACTACCAATTTTGTAATTCAATCTTTGCCTTTATTCTTTCTCATATTGATACTCTTCAAGAAAAAGTTTCCATTTGCCATTTCACGTTATGGCTCACCTTTTTTTACAAGGCTCCATATCACTTGGACTCCAGCTAAATGGTTGTTTGATTAGGTTGTCGAAGCCCTTAAAATTAATTATGATTCTCTAACTTCTTATAGTAGTATTGGAAATCATATGCAAAAGGATTGTTGATTCAAATTTGGTATCACTAACTCCCTCAATGTTTTAGTGTTAGGATTTGTCATCTTTTTGTCAACTTCTCAAAAATTAAAGTCTTCACCAATTTTTAGATCTATCTCAAGTTTCACTTTTGGAGGTGATTGATTGCTTTCTTACTTAGTCTCTTTCCTTAAACGATGCACTGTCTTCTCAATTTCTTGATTATATTGCAATTCATTTGTCTAAGAAGTACAAGTTATACAAGACAAGAGATTAGCAATAAACTGTAAAATATCACAAAGAAACTAATATGGTTCCCAAATAGTGGCACCAATTTTTACTGGGTTGTTGTTGTGCCAAAAATAAGTTCTAACAATACCTAGGTTATCCTATTCACATATATACAAAGTAGTTGTAGTTGACTCCCCAGGGTCATCTCCTACGGAGATGAAATTGGTTCACTTAAATTAACCTTAAAAATAAAAACATATGCAATCCTAAACACTATATCCTAATTTTTTGAGTGAAGGCTTTAAAGAAAATCACAAAATTAAACTAAAAAGTAAACATAATTAATCGGAAGCAAGAACAAATAGATTAATCAAAGTGAGAAACTCTTGAGAGTTAATTTCATGAATTTAATCTCCTATAGATAACTAAAGGAAAATGATTGGGTAGTCGTCTTACTAAAATTAAGAATTGGGTTCTAAGATCAACTCGAATAATAAACTAAGTCTAACTTTTGTATTCAACAAGTTATCATCCGAATTAATTAAGAAAACCCGACTACTAATTACCACTTAAGTTAATATATTTATATTGCTTAACCTAAGCGTCTATAGTTTCTTGTTCCATATTAAACTTCTTCTCTCGATCCTTCGTTTAATACCAAAATGATGCAAAGTTTGATCATGCTTTTACATCCATTCAGTTCAGAAACTATAGCAAACATAGTAAAATAACATAATCCCTCAATCATGCATATTTGACTAAAATAGCTACATTAATCCTAAAAAAAAAGAGATCAGCCCATCACGGAAATAACAAGACTCATCATATTCAAATACTTGAATCTCATCTTTATCAATATAAGAGAAGTACTTAATCAATAAACAAGTAAATAACCAAATGAAATATCAAAAGCTATAGAGTAAGAGTCGATTAAGCTACAGAATAATGAGTCCAGTAAAATAACAAGAAACAATGCAACAGATAAAGAACATAATAAGCAAACAAGGATCGAATGGTGATCTCCTGCCCTTCTCAAGCTTCCTGCATTAGCTCTCCCCTTTTGCTTCTACTTGGCTCTCCCCCAAATGGTCAAATGCTCACTCTATTTTCACCTTGTTGCTGTGTTTCTCTCTTCCTCACCTAACTCTCCCTATTCTCTTCTCTCTTCTTCCCTACTTTTTCTCCATCTCTTCTTTATCTCAAAATGAGTCCCAATGTATTAATGACCTGCCACCCTCTTTACTCGTTCTATTTGTAATTTGTTTTAGGTATAGGTTTTCGACTTATCCCTCTACATTAACATGTAATAAGTTGATGAATTAAAGGAAAAATAGGTCACGGGGTTGCATATGGCAGTCACGAGTGTGACTCATTGTCACCTCGTGACCATCGCGGCACACCCATAAGTTATATGATCACAGGTGTGACCATAGCTGCACACTCGTGAGTTACATTGTCACTAGTGTGACCATATAATGTCACACTCATGACTTACATGGTCACAACATGTAATTTTGGATGTGACATGTAATTAACGTGTCATACCCATTTTTATGCAAAATTATTCTAATTTTCATGCAACATTTGTAAGACAATCCAATTAACATTCATGTAATATTCATACCATTCTCACTCAATTCACCATAAATTTGGATTAAAAACATAAGAATTTATAACGAAAATTAAGGTATGAATGCAAGCAAAATTCAACAGATTTAGACATAACAATTCCTCCACATTTAAACTATGTTTGTCCTCAAGGAAAATAAAGAACACTAGACTATACAAGAACAAACAATGAAAACAACAATATTCCCAAATAATATCAAAGATATCAACGATCATTTCAATAAACACAACCTGAGAACTTGAAACTCATAATACTCCATGAGCAACCTATTCTTCACATATTTAGCCAAAATCAACAAGCACTTCAATTTAAAAAACATTAACAAGCGTGATAGATACTCACTCCACTCTTCATCCTTTCAAGAATTCAAAGGTAGGATATGTATTCACTCATTGTTTATTTCATGTGAGGCATCTACCATAAGCTTGCTTACCAATCCAATCTCCACCACTCATATCAAACACAAACATCAATTTGAAGGTCTTTATTTTAGTTATAATGAGGATGGGCTAAAGGTAGGAAAAAAGAAAA
The DNA here is from genome assembly GCA_027563575.1 of Erythroxylum pedicellare. Classification (NCBI taxonomy): domain Eukaryota; kingdom Viridiplantae; phylum Streptophyta; class Magnoliopsida; order Malpighiales; family Erythroxylaceae; genus Erythroxylum; species Erythroxylum pedicellare. The sequence goes on along the minus strand of JAOQMP010000009.1, from coordinate 21,229,360 downwards.
TTCACAATTTAAAACCATAACAAAAATTGAGCATTTAAAATAATACAAAACAATGGACCATAAAACACTCAATTCTTTCCTCTCATTTAACAAAATTAACACTTCTCATTTTTATGTCTCTCCTTTTCTTTTCATTTTATGGTCGTCTTCTCTTTCCTTTGTTTCTTTTCTATTTCTTTTTCTCTTTTATTTCTTTCTCTTTTTTAAAATTTATTTGTTTAAAACAAGGAAATCAAAAGAAGAAAATATAGATGAGAGATAATTGCTACAACCATATCCATTCGTAATGCAATACCCAACTATATACTATTCTCCCCCATACTTTTTCAAGCAATTACTTCCTAAACTCAGGAATAACATTTCAAATGTTTAACTCACCTTATGGTAGGTGCAACAAAAAGGGTAAAAAATTTAAGGCAAAGGCTCATATCTTAGGTTTAAAGAAAGAAAAAGCTTCAAGTTAAGCTCAAAGGGGCTCACTAAGGGTAACATTATAGTGGTCTTTTAAGCAAAAGGGGAAAATCTTAATTGCCTTTATCATTTCAATACTTACAAAAGATTATGTGATCTCAACTAATATTTGCAAGCAAGTTCTAGAGTTCGTTAATCATGAAAGAACACTCTTAATAAAGAATCTTGAATATGGTGTTTAATAGTTAAAAAGGCTCAAATTCTTACCAAATGAAAAATGCCATTCATATATCACAACAAGCTAATGTCCTTTTAACTGAAATCTAAGTTAATCAGTCTAAGTATGCAAGTATACCCATTCATTCATATTATGCATTTTTAATCCTGATCGAGTTTATGCAATGACCATGCATCCGTAACTATTAAATGGGAAAACAAACACACTATACACAAATAATAAATATATTTTTAAGTAATAATCCCCGCACACTTAAATATCACATTATTCCTAATTTGATACAAAAGAGTAAAAAAGGGATCTTCGACACAAAATAACATTAAAACTAAAAGACATTAAATTGACAAGTAGTAAAAATAATAAAAAGAACAAGGATAGAAATACGATAGGAAAGTATGAACCGTGGCTGCATCAATGCAGTATAAAACATGGTAATAAGCATGGCATACTAAATTGAGGAGTGATGAACAGCTGTGAGGAAGACAAATAGAAGAGATTGAAAAGTAGGCCAATGTACATAAAGCAAACAGATTAAGTCGAGTTTCACTAAAGAGAAATAACAAACAACTAATTGAAAAACAAAACAGAAATTGCATGGGTTGCCTCCCATTTAACACTTCTTTAATGTCTTTTAGTTGGACACTTCAACCGTCATGCTCAAGGTGGATCGCTCAAAGTGATTGATTCCACTGTTTTCTTCTCCTCATTAGGATTCTTCTCTAAGAAATTCCCAACCTCTTTCCTAATTGCATTGACCAGTAATTGGCAACATTTATCAATTTCCCTTGCTCTTTAACCTCCCTTATGTCTAGGAAAACAAAGTCTATGGAAACAATCAATCCTCCAACCTTCACTAAAACATCCTCCATTATTCCTTTTAAATAAAGGATTGACCTATTAGCTAATTGCAAACATATGATTGTAGGTCTTAACTGTCCTAGATCCAATTTCTCATAAATAGATTGAGGCATAAGGTTTATACTAGCCCAAAGTCAAG
>JAOQMP010000009.1:21174485-21191175 GCA_027563575.1 Erythroxylum pedicellare | reverse complement strand
GTATCCAAATAAAACGTTTACATGAATACCATAATAATAATCAATAAATAGACGAAACCATTAATTTATGTTAGGAGTTTTATTGACTTAAGCTTCTGTAGCCTACAAGTGATAGATTAGAGGGATAATTTAATCGTAATATTAACAATAGATAAATCATTTTAGAAAAAGGTATGATGGAAGTTTATATTATGAAATCTTGATTAAAATTGGTAATTGTGTTTATTTGAATGTCAATTAAATAATTAAAATAATGTAAATAATTTATTTTAATATTACAAAGTTTTTAAATTAAATTTAAAATTGTCAATTTGAATGCGACATCGATGACTAGAGTTATAAATTCTTTTTTCTTTTTTTTTTCTTTTTTTTCCCTCTTGAAAGATAAAGAAAACATAAAATATAATGCATTTTACTCATTGTCGTCAATTAAAAATTATTTGATGAGAAGTGGTTTTTTGGAATCAATGCCATCGACTCAAATAATTTTTTCCAATTTGGAAGATAAAACGATAAGAAGTTAGAGTATTATGATTCCGTAATAATGTTCTAATGTTGTGTCACTTAACTTTATTCATAGATTTATGTTAATTTTATATAAATATGTGAATAAATTTTTATAAAAGAATAATTTGAACTTATTAGCCACAAAAGCCGCGAAATAAAGGGTAAGAAATAAAAGAAGGTAATGGCTGAGACAGGAGATGATTGTACCAATAATCATTTAAACTTACTTGCTTGTCACGATACAGACACTAAATGATTGTCGGTGCAATGATGATACTAATCATATTAATGCCCAACATAAGAGTGTGTTGTTTACGTGTTCACTTTTCAAATTATAGCATGGTATTGAATTGCTATTTTCACAAAGGGATGTTCCCTCCGTCTCCAACTCTTCTTTTTTTATTAGATGTAGGAGAAGAAAGCATTCAAATAGTGGTTAAACACAACTAGCATCCGAATTTCCAACTAAAACCGTGCAATCATAGTTGGGGAACAGAATTATACCACGATTATACAGAGTCATAGTTAGGGGATGTGTGCGTGGTCAAATCTGAACCACATATCAATGGAGAAAACAAGGTTGATGAATCACGCAATTGGCCCTGGAAGACTCTGGATCAGAACGAGCCGGAAGCTGGCAATTAAAAAAGCCAGCCATCTCCGTTCTCCAAGCTTCTTAAATCGAAGGCCCCACATGTTTTTTTAAATAAGTTTCTTCGCTTTTTGGGTACGAAGAGAGTTATATTATATAAAAAAATTGTTCTTATGACTTAAACATATGTAACTTTAATTACTCCAATGCTAATCCTCAACATAGCATACTCCTTAAAGTTAAACCATCCTTGTCAGTGCTTCAATTATATGTCACCCTACCCTATTTGTTTAGTACAGGAGGATACTGAAAGAAACATTTGCAATGATGTTGATTGCATTGTTGTTATGGAAAAATATATAGTTTAAGTCTTTTAATTTAAGATCATTTTTAATATTAACTTCTTAATTACAATAATTATTCAGATAGCGAGTGGGGAACTAGGCTCTTTGGGCAGGCGCACCCTTCTTGAGGTGCCGTGTGAGGTTTGTGGTTTCGTGACCATATTGGCAACTATACACGATGTAACGTCAACTCTTTTATTTCACGTGTTTAATACCAATAAAAGAGTCAGAGAATTTTAGCTGAATAACTTATTAAAGCAAAATCCACACGAGAAGCCTGCCTGCCTGCCAAGCTTTGTTGACCGCTAATCTGTATGTGATCAATTTTGGTGCACTAGAGAAGTTCGCTAAGATCAGATGTCGGCATCTGCTAACAACAGATAACGAACGTTTTGATACATAACTGAACAGTGAACACTACATGCTGTGTTGAACAGGAGCAGTAACACACGATTTGGACTTGTTTTTTTTCTTATACATTAAAATCATAACGAGTTTTATATTAAAATATAACGGATTAATTCCTAGGAAGTTGTCGGTTTCAGATGAATTCTTTTTAGAAATTAAGGTTTACAACATTGAAAATTATAATTTATTTTTGTTTAATTATTATAAAAATTCTCCAATTCATAAATTTAAAACTGTCATATTAAAATTACATTATTTTGAACAAAATTAAAAATTAAAAAATATGATAAAAACTATTTAAAAACTAATAAGCATGATTGTGGTTAATTTACATAGGACAAATACAAAACAATCACAATAAAGAGTGGAAAAAGATAAATAAAAATCAACTAGTTTTACTTTGTTACAGTTGAATGACCTGACCCACTCGTTGATTGACCATCGATTGACCCATCAACCATCTGACGGTTTAACTGATTGATTATACACTGTCCATTATATAACTTTTTAAATTTTGTTCGGTTAGTCTATCTAAATCATTTAAAAATTCAATTTCTAATTGTTTTCAGTTATAAAATATACTTATTTAACTAAAAAAATGACTCCAAACTATTTCAAATTTTGTTTGAATATAGATTTTTAATATTCAAAATAATTTTCTCCTAATTATGAAAAGATTTATACATGAATCCCTAATTTATTAAAATGATTAACACAAATCTATAAGAAGAATTATTATGATTTTTTAGATCGTGATGTGCGTCATTTTTTCTTATTCTTAAATTTTCACTTGAATATCTTTTAAAGTCTTTAAGTTGTATTTGTATTTTACTATTTAGTATCTTTTATGTATTATTTAAATATATTACAATTAAACTATTAACGTCTAACGTATCCAGTGTATAAGATTTCCCGCTTTGCGAATATCTAGGGAGAGAGTCATAATGTACGCAGTTTTTCTTTTATATTTTTATAAAGAGACTATTTATGTAACTTATACTTGTGACTTTATATTATAATTAAACTATTGATATTACAAAATAAAATATGTTATGTTATCATCAATTTCATGTGATTCAATAAACGTTTTATCTGCATTTTATCTATTTCCATAATTATTTTGGTAATCTTAGTTACTTGCTCGAGGGTTGATCGTATAAAGTCATGATATTATAATTACCTTGAAAATTATTGTAAAGAAGGTATAATTGTAGAGTTGTTGTATGGTTGTTAGACAAGGTTAGGTGTTTGATTGAAAATCTAATAGGAGTTGGAAAGTGGGTTGGATCTGCTTTGATTGGTGAAGTGCGAATGAAGTATGTGTAAGACTTGGAACATATTATATTGGAACTAGTGATTATGTTGTAAATTGCAAAAAATTGATAGTAGTTGTAGAAATGACCTTGTTGGATTCACATCAAGCAATTCAATGTGCTTAAGTCCGCATCTCACGTCAAAAGACATGCACCTTTCATGTCTTCGATGACCTTATTAGGACACAACTTCCCATGGGTTTATGCAAAACCACACCTTAACCATACAATTAGAAACATAGTTTTAAACTTGGATATTGTCGATAAAAACATTTGTTTTCCATTATAATAAATGTTCCAAAAATCCTATTGGACGGTGAATTTAAAAAAACAATGGTGAAAGAAAAGATTGTACTATTCTAGAATTAGAATTCCAAGTTTTGGTTGCCGCTCACTAACCAAGTATAAGCATCAAGTAAACACATAACAGTAGAGATTTTCAACAAAGGTTTTGTGTCGATGATGACATAAATATTTATGATGGTTTGTCAATAGTATCAAAGTCTAAATAATTTTAGAAGACCAACAAGAGCCACCTCTGACCAACGTACGCATAACCCTTCATGTTAGTGTCGTGGATAAGAAGACCAACCTCTTACTCTTTCCCGGGATCTTTAATTTTACCGTGTACTCGTCTGTTTTCTTTCACTGGTTTCATGTCTGCTGTCCTCTTGTAAATTATTCAAAGCATTAAATAGTGGGAAAGAACCAATCTTTGGACTAGTTTTGAAAAGCCTGCGACTGTCCAGACTCCAGACGCTTTAAAGAGAAGCCGCTAATTTACGTCCACTTCTAGCTTCCCCTTCTGCTCCTTCTCTGCCATATTGTCTCTGAGATTTTTCAGCTTCTCCGGATTTCTTTGTTCCCCGTTACAGGACCCCCTGTCTTTCTCTTTTTACCCGTCACGATTAACGTAAATGTTCATTCAATGTCACTGAGCTTTCACTACACGGGTTTTCGTGAATTGGCCGTATGAAACTTTAGAGCGAGTCTTTTTGGTGTCTTCTTTCTTTCTTTGCCTTGGAAGACAGTCCTTTGTTTTGGTTCTTAATCCTGTTCTTTCGTCTTAATGTCCTGACGTTGTCTCCTCCCCCGCTGCCTGTTGTTTCAGTTTTTGCCTTCTCTACTTGTTATCGTGGCCTTTATTTTTCCTTTCTTTATATATCCATTCTTCTCTGTAACTTTCTGTATCTGGATTCATTTCCTATTACACGAACTCTTGTTTTACCTCGGATTTCAAATTCATCTGGTTGGTGTTCTTTGTAACCACGCGTTGTGTACTCGTGATTCGTCCTAGTCTCCTAGTACGCGTATTGGCTTTGTGTTTTATTATCAATTCTCTTGTGTTCTCCTCTGCCGGAGAAACAAAGAATATACTAAACTTGTCAAATTCGGGATAAGATTCTAATTTCTCTGTTATCCACAAAAGTTTTCTTCTTACCTATCAATTTCACTCTTTCTCCCAAAATCTTCAAACAATACAGTGCCGAAGGCAAACCGGGCTTGGTTGGCTTGATGACTTTTAAAGAAATGGAGAAGAAGACAGATGTAAGCTCTCCGGTTGGGGTGCTTGAAGATTACTTTAGAAGCGAAGATTCTGAAAATTGGTCGTCCAAGGAACCAACATCGGACATTGATACACAGAAAGATCCAAAACCCACTTCGCTTTGGCGTGGATTCGTCCAATTACTAAGAAGCAAATCAAAGAAATCAGTAGCTACGTCGCATCCGCTTAATGCTTTCAAGCTCTCTGTGAGAAGTCGTAGTATGAGAGAAGCTTTTGGTATGATACCAAATCTTTTCCTGAACACCAATGGCGACAGTTTAAAGGCTCCCAGAAAGAGTTTTACTCTCCCAGAGCTCGAATCTGCAACTAACAATTTCAGCCAAGGTTTGCATTAATTCCTTGTTTCTTGCTTGATTGAAATTATCGACTAATTTCAATAATAGAACTCTAAAGGTATGATGGGAAGAGCTGAAGTAGAATGTAAAATCATTTCTGTGTAGGAAATTTGATAGGAAAAGGTGGGTATGCTGAGGTTTATAGGGGATACCTGCAAAGTGGGAAGCTTGTAGCTGTAAAAAGGTTAACACGAGGTACAACAGATGAAAAAGTGGGGGACTTCCTATCTGAGGTGGGGATTATGGCCCATGTAACTCACCGTAATACAATTAAGTTGATTGGATATGGGATCGACGGAGGAATGCACATTGTTCTTGAATATCTGCCTCGTGGGAGCTTAGCTTCCCTGCTTTATGGTCGGTTTGTTGCTTTTTGGGTTGTCTTTTCTTGAGATGTGAAGGTGTCTATTTCAATCAAATCCCATTTGTTTTAATTGACAAGTGTCCAGTTATACAGGTTCCAAAGAGACATTAAATTGGAGTACCAGGTATAAGATTGCTTTGGGGACTGCTCAGGGTTTACTGTATCTTCATGAAGGTTGCCAGAGAAGAATAATACACAGGGACATCAAGGCTGCAAATATCTTGCTTGCTGAGGACTTTGAGCCTAAGGTATCCTTAATCATGCCATCCAAAGCTCTTTCTTTTAATAGATTAAACGTAAATTGCTTCTTTTTGATTCCTTTCTTGATAGTTGTTATCCTATTCTGTTCAATATGGCTCTGAGTCAGAGCAGATTCATTACTTTTATCAGTAGGTATTGACAGAGATTTGTCACAGATTTGTGATTTTGGGCTGGCGAAGTGGCTACCGGAGCATTGGACTCACCATACCGTTTCCAAGTTTGAAGGCACATTCGGGTTTGTATAGCTACCTGGGACTAACCCGTTCTCTGTTTTTAACTATCTGAGGTTAACCATTTAGTTCTCTGTGTCAGCTATCTTGCTCCTGAATACTTGATGCATGGAATAGTTGATCAAAAAACTGATGTTTTTGCCTTTGGAGTACTGCTACTGGAACTAGTCACCGGACGCCGAGCTCTGGATTATTCACAGCAAAGTCTTGTCTTGTGGGTATGATTAGTACAATAATATGATTACTCCCAAAAAGAAAACGCTTACTAATGTCCTGTGGATTAGGCTCTAAACTCAGGTTTTGAACTTGTCAGGCAAAGCCCTTACTAAAGAAGAACGAGATTATGGAACTTGTTGATCCTACTCTCGCCAAGGACTACGATGCTTGGCAATTGAATCTTGTGCTGTTGACTGCTTCTTTATGCATACAACGGTCTTCCATCCGACGACCGCAAATGACTCAGGTACAGAAAAGAAACTTTGGTACCCAATTTCATAGCTTAGTTATTAGAGATGATGTTATGTGGAAGGAGGAACTTGTTTTGAGCAGTGTGGTTGATTGCATTTGCATTTGGAACCTAATGACAGGTTACTGAGATTCTGAATGGCAATCTAAGTTCCTTGAAGACGATGAAGAAAAGCAAAATATCATTCTTCCGAAAAGCTTTAGAAGAAGACATCCTTCTTGCAGGACAATACAAATCACTCAAAAAGAATTAAACTTGTATCAATTTGGCTGAAACTGATTGGCGGATTTGGATTCCAAGAGCAACCATCTAAGCTGCAGTTGCTCCGTGCAGCTGGCTGTTAGTAAACCGGTCTGGTAATCAACTCTACGTTGGTTAAGCTAAACTCACAGTATGATGCAAGAGTCTAATTAAAAGTTAGCATAAAGGACATGGATGATACTCTGCCAATACATTCTGCAAAAAGTGGGAATGCAGATAAAAGGAAGAACTGGGTATATAAGTTTTTTTTAATTATATTCCACCGCCGTCACTCTTGGGTGCACACCGGGTAAATAAGCTTTAGTAGCATGGTGTTCATCAAAGAGTGTATGTATATATATACATGTATTCCTGTTACTGAAGAGTTTGGCAAGAGTACGTATTCTTCCAGCACACAACACCAGAATGAAGAACTACATGCAGGAAGGAAGCTAAGGACGCGTGTTTTGGGCAATCCTATGGTGATTCCTCCACTGAAATGCCTAATCTGCCTCCTCCCTTAACTGAATTACCAGTGGAAGCAATAGCTAGCAGGAATTTGTATGAAGCTCAGAGATGATTATGTAGAAAAATTAATGTACAGTGTAAAAATGTTGCAGACATTCCAAGGCCCTCGCTGGCTTATTAATTAATTAATACCATTGTTAATTTGATAATGAACATATGTATATACTTTAATCATCCTATGATTGAGCGACCTCGGCCTATAACGAATGTTGTAATGAACTATCTTAGACTTCTATTGGGCCTGTTATCTGTCAGGGTTGACTAAATCATCTCATATTAAAACGTCCATAAAATGTTTTTAATTGCATAATAAATTGATATAAGATTTCAGTTTTAAAATAATTTAAAAAATTAAATAGTGACTTAATTGTCAAGTTCCACCCAATAGCAAATTGAAAATGAAAAGACGAGAAAAGAAAGCAAGAGAAAAGGAAAGAACAGAAGATCTTAAAGCAAGTAAACAGACAGCGAGAGGGATGGAAACCAGAGAAAAGATAATTAAAAGGGCCAAGTACAGAGAAAGAAACTGCTGCCACTACACACAGCTACTCCATAGATAAGCTTCAGCTCTCTTCACGATTCAAAACTAACTGAAACCGAACCTTCGGATTTCGGCCTCTTTCGGACTGCGATCGAGTGTCATTGTATGTTATATCCGATCGTCGACGGCGATCGGCGATGCTCGGCGGCCGATGCAGGAGGCGGCGGTTGCGGGGTTGGAAAAGAGGCCTCGTGTTGTAAGTCGCGGCCGGTTGTTTTTCTTCTTGTTGCTGTAGCCGTGGTTGATGGGAGTTTAGGAGAAGAAGGTTGATAAATGAAAAAAGGAAAGAGCAGAAATAACGGCTTGTTGCCGAATTCACTGAGGATTATATCTTCTTGCCTTAAAACCGTCTCCACTAATGCTACCACCACGGTTCGCTCTGCCAGTGCCTCCGTTGCCTCTTCAATTTCCACTTCTACTGAGGATCGTAAAGATCAGGTTCTTTTTCGTTTTTTCTTTTTTCATTTTCTGAAATTTTGGTTTGCCTCGAATTAGCTACCTAGAAGTTGGATAATAATGTGAGGTTAGTTTTCTTCCAGAGGCTTGAGTTGTGTGGTGAAAGAATGAATGGGAATATTTGCTTGTGCTATCATTTATGTTATACATCAGTAACTCGTTGTTTCGAGTGCTATCCTGTGATTGTCCGGAAATCTTATAATTGCTCACCCTTTTGGGCTTTTTTGTCTAGTTTGAATGATGTTGGTCTGGAAATGAAATTGTCTCTGCTCGGGTGCTTGTTATGTTTTGCTTAGGTTTAAGAAGTTTGAACTAGCGCCTTAATATAGTAGAACGTTGTTTCAAGTGAGAGCTTGTTAAGCAGGCTTCTTAATTAGTCGACATTGGGGTAGTCTTCTGCTACTGTTTATGAATTGGAAGCATTTTGTTCTGTTTTTATAGTTCTTACTTTTAGGAAAACATTCACATGCTAGTGCTACCTCTATGCAAACAAAATGTTGATTCAAATGTATTTTCTGAATCACGATCCTTTGTATTTGTGGAACATGGGGGATTCTAGGTTCTGCGGTTTTTAATCTGCTTCTGCATTTTCATTGTTCTGTAAGTTTATGTTTATCTGGATCTAGATTTGAGAGTTTATTGGTGAACAGGTAACATGGGCTGGGTTTGACAAACTGGATTTAAGTTCATCTGTTTGGAAGCATGTTCTGCTACTTGGTTATCAGAATGGATTTCAAGTGCTTGATGTGGAGGATGCATCCAATTTCATGGAATTGGTTTCAAAGCGTGACGGTCCAGTTTCATTTTTACAGATGCAACCCCTGCCTTCTAAGTCTGATGGACATGAAGGATTCATATCTTTGCATCCTTTACTATTGGTTGTTGCAGGGGATGATACAAATGGCTTAAACTTTGATCAAAATCTTAGTCATCAAAGTGGATTGGGAAGAGATAGTAATATTCACTCTCAGTTAGGAAGCATGGTTAATTCACCTACTTCTGTTCGATTTTACTCTCTTCGCTCACACTGTTATGTGCATGTCCTAAGATTCCGCTCAGCTGTGCTTTTGGTTAGATGCAGTCCTCACATTGTAGCTGTTGGTCTGGCGACTCAAGTAATTGACTGCTTGTACAGATACTTTACTTTCGATGAATTATGCGCTCTATTTTTTGTGAGCTACACTATTTTGAAATTGAGTTCTACATGAAATGATTATTTTCTGGCTGGTATTATTGAACTTTGAATTTCACATTGACTCAAATATAATTATGAATTTCTCTCTTTCATAAATACTTTCTACTATTTGCCTTCGTATTGAACTTTTAATTTTCAAATGGATGAATTTTCTGTTTTGGATCATCAGTTTGACAGAAGTCTTATTTCTTAGCATTAAAAAACTTTGCTACATGCATAACTGCTACATGTAGAAGATGAAAGTTTAATGTCTATCCATTTGATGATTATGGAATTACCATATATGCCATACTCATATTGTTAACATTTGATGGCAGATATATTGCATTGATGCTGTCACACTTGAGAATAAATTCAGTGTTCTTACATATCCTGTTCCCCATTTGGCTGGGCAAGGAACAACTGGAGTTAATGTAGGTTATGGTCCAATGACAGTGGGTCCTAGGTGGTTAGCTTATGCCTCGAATGGTCCATGTCTGTCAAACACTAGCCGCTTAAGTCCACAAAACTTTTCTTCTTCTCCAAGTGTGAGTCCATCAACATCACCTGGTGGCAGCAGTCTGGTAGCTCGTTACGCGGTGGAGTCTAGTAAGCAGTTGGCTGCTGGAATCATTAATCTGGGGGATATGGGATACAGAACTTTTTCAAAATATTGTCAAGAATTGCTTCCTGACGGATCTAATTCCCCGGTGTCGTCAAGTTCTGGCTGGAAAGTTGGCAGACTTCCTGGAACGGACATGGATAATGCTGGGGTGGTAAGGTTTCTCTTTTTAACTTTTCAAATCATTAAAAGACTGTGTCACATTAATCTGATTATAGCTGGTTGAGTTATTTACCGATCCTTTTTTCTTTGTCCCATGTTATTTGCTTACTTATATGGTCACATATTTGACATAATTAAAAGTTGATGGTTACAATTCTGTATAGCATAGATGGTAGTGGTGATAATTTGATGACAGCACTTTATTTCATTCAAATGCTGGACCTGTGGCTTCATCCAAAGGTTTTGATGGGATCTCATGATAAGAAGGTTTTGTTTGTTCTGGATGAATTCATTGAATGCTGTATCCAACTTAAAATTTTAACTTTAAAATAAAAACCAATTTCTTGGCCTATATTTGTTCCAATGATCTAATAATACCAATGGCTGCACAGTTCCATTTCATATTTTAGACAGAAGGTCCCCTTTTTTCAAACAAATTCAATTTTGAATGGATGTAAAAATACAGGAAATCCTCTAACAAATCCAAAATATGTTGTCTTGCATAGATTATGGATTAGAAGTTTAACGTTTCCTAATTAAAATCACTCCAAATAAGCTTTTGGCCAAATGGTAACATATGTTAGTCGCTGGTTGTTTTTAAAAAATTTTCTGTTGAAGCGATGTTAGCAAGATGTCAATACTCAAATATTGTTATTATGCATTGCTCGTGATTTTAGGCCATCTTCTCCCTATCAAAATTTTGTATCTTTTTCTCATCCTATCTTGATTTGTTGCTTGGAACAAATTGTCGATTGTAGGTTGTTGTCAAGGACTTTGTGTCCCGAGCTGTCATTTCCCAATTCAAGGCTCATACCAGTCCCATATCTGCACTATGTTTTGACCCCAGTGGAACACTTTTGGTTACAGCTTCAGTTTATGGGAATAACATAAATATATTCCGAATTATGCCATCTCGTGTACAGAGTGGACGCAATGGTGAAAACTATGACTGGGATGCATCCTATGTGCATCTTTATAGACTGCATCGTGGAATAACATCAGCTGTAAGCATGGAATTTACCTATTACCAGTTTTCTTCTTTAGCATTCTATATTTTTTATTCTGACTTTTGTACATGTTGTTTTTATTTTATCTGATAGCTGATTCAGGACATATGCTTTAGTCACTACAGTCAGTGGATTGGTATTGTTTCATCTAAAGGAACCTGCCATGTTTTCGTATTATCTCCTTTTGGTGGTGATGCTGGATTCCAGTCATTTAATTCAATGGGTGAAGAGCCCTCTCTATTTCCAGTTCTATCTTTGCCGTGGTGGTCTACTTCATCTTACACAGTCACTCACCGTCCTTTGCCACCTTCACCTTCACCTCCACCTCCACCTCCAGTTTCACTTTCAGTTGTTAGCAGGATAAAGTACAGTAGTTTTGGATGGCTTAATATTGTTGGCAATGCCACTGGAAGTGCTACAGGAAAGGTTTTTGTCCCATCTGGAGCAGTTGCTGCCATGTTTCATAATTCTGTATCCCAAAACAATCTTCATGTTAATTCAAGGGTCAAAGCTTTAGAATATTTGTTAGTTTACACCCCATCAGGTCATGTTGTTCAACATGAGCTTCTTCCTTCAGTTGGGCCAGAACCAGTTGAAGGTTCAAGAGTCCGGTCATCTTCATATGTGCATATTCAAGAGGATGACCTGAAGGTCAAAGTTGAACCTGTTCAATGGTGGGATGTATGTAGAAGATCAGATTGGCCAGAAAGAGAGGAATGCATGTTTGGCAGTACAAATGGACATGAAGCAGCTGAAATAAATCAAGATGATTTAGGCTGTGAAGATGATCTCAGCATAGAATTCCTGGATGTCAATTATGATGTCAGTGAAAAGAAGACAGGAAAAGCTTGCTCTGTAAAGTCCCATGATGGATTACATTGCTATCTATCTAATGCAGAGGTACAGGTTAGCTCTGGGAGGTTGCCAATATGGCAAAAATCTAAGGTACTTACTCAAGGTGCAATGTATATTAGTTATATAATTTATGTGCTTTAGTTTTTTGACTGTGATTTGTTTTCTTCATTGTTCTAGATAAGTTTCTATGTGATGGATTTGCCGTGGATTGACAGTGATGGTGATGGAGAATTGGAAATTGAAAAGTTTCCAGCCCATGAAATTGAAATAAAGCAGAAGCAGTTATTGCCAGTTTTTGACCATTTTCATAACCTCAAAACAGGCTTGCTTGACAGGTGACAAAACTGCCATCTTTCGAACTGCTGTGATCTGAGATTATTTATTGTGAAATTTTGGAAATAAATAGGGTCTATTTTTACTGAAATTGAGGATAAATTTCCTGAATTGCTAATAAGTTACTGGAAACTTTTATTACACTAAAATTTGGCTATTCGCTGCTTCATGATGTCCACAGATTATAATTGCTGTCACTTGAGTTTCTGTTTTGTTTTATTTTTAGTAACATATAGAAGTGTTTTCCTACTGCTCACTCTACTTGTTCCCTACCTCTTCAGGTTGTTCAAAACTCTAATTCAATAAATTGTTGAACGAATAACATCATTGAATTCTTTTATTTAATGGCCTTGAAATGGATGTTGTGTGTGATCATGTGCTAGTTTCGTGAATCATTGGTTGCTAAATTTAGGTTTGGCATGGACAACCAATATTCTGACTTCTTGTCTTTTTAGTGTTACGCTTGCTGATTGCTTCTTGTGTATTATATCTAGAGGCCTTTCGGGGCTAAATTGTGCTCATTCATCATCGGAGCTGTTCCAAGGTGAAGGCAAGCCAACACAGGAGACTATTATTTGTCACTCAAAGCCAGCATCACTTAGCTCAACAGAAAGTTCAGAGTGTGGTAAGACAGACGTTTGTCTATGAATTACTTTGTTCTGTTTATTTATGATATAATTCTGTCAGTTCCTTTATTTGATTTTACTTGAATTTTATTTGTACTCGTCACTTTTGCCCAAAAAGACCTACCTGTTCTCCCATCTCTCCACAGTTCTTGGCACAGCTCGTCCTCAGTAGATATAGAATCTGTCCTTATTATGCTCATCCTTTGGTTATTCCATATGACAATTAGGGCCCAGTAAATAAATTTTTCTCCTGTTTCCTTCCGTTAGTTCCTCAGTACATCTTAATGCTTATCTACCTTATTCCGGTACTGTTCTTTTCTAAAATCTATAATTTGTTTATTAATAGGTTCATCAAGAAGAATTGAACATCTGCTTGATTTGGATCAAATAAATTGCGAGAAACCTTGCATACCAGCTTGCCAGACTATGAATGGCCACTACCAGGAAACAAAAGGGGTTATGGTTGTCGAGTCAAATACCTTGAATCAGACTTCATTCAGTTTCTTTTCTTCCCGACTTCAGCACCCAAAGAACATGAATGCTGACAATGCAAACTGTATCGAGATTGGGTTGCCAGTATCAGACAGCTACTTGCCACCTGGTGGAAGAACTTTGCCTGGACAATCTCCAATCTCGAACATACATAGCAATAATGGTGTCTCAATGTTAGTGGCTGATAACTATGGAAGAGATGCCAATGTCCCCACGGTGGAACCAGAGAACCCTGTAAACCTTGGGTTCTATTTTAGGGAGGGCCACTGCAAGGCAGGGGACCTTGGTGGATGCCGCAAGTCGACTGAGGTTATATCTGATGATGTGGACGGCAGCATTAGCTATTGTGAGAAAGAAAAACCTGAAGAAGAGGGGGAAAGTAATGAGTTTCTTGGTGGTGTGTTTCCCTTCTCTGATGAAGGTAGAAATCTGATGAATACTTTTGCTAATAAATTTTCCCATTTAACTTAGTTGTTGGAATTCTTCTGATGCCAATACTTGTGCATGCTTGAGTTTTTGGCAGTTTGATCTTCAACATTACAAATGAAACTGTAAACTTTTGGAGCTCACCACTCGTCAACATCAAAAGGGTGTGGGGCGCTGGATATATATTCGTGATGATTTAGAGCAAAGGACGACATAAGAAGGATGTCCACGGAGTGGAAAATGAAGTAGTGTTGCTGTTGTATGAACTTCTCTTCCACTCTCTCTCTCTCTCAATCATGTACATTTTGTAGATAGAAGAATTTAACTGTGGGGCAGCATGTGAAGATTAAAACTAGAATGGACTCAGATTTGCATCCCATCCTGAAACTCTGTTAATCTGTCTGTCTGTACAGGTGAAGTCAACTGAACGAGTTCTTTCCAAGTTGTATAACATTATTTGTCTGGTTTTCCGTGGTAAGGGAAAAGGAAAAAAGGAAAAGAAAAAATTGGAATATGAAAGAGTTCATATTGTGCCATAGCTCGTGTCTAGTTGCTTGAATGTGTAAATCTGTTTCTTTATCTTATTTGCCATTTCCTTTTGATATCTTGCCTTTCGTTCAAATACACGCGTAAGAAAGACAGGTGGAATGGGAGCGGGACACCATATGCGATCGAAGGCGAAACTATTGCGTAGTTTTTTCTGTGCTGCTGCTTAATGCTAACGTTAATGCAAAGAACTTGGAATGTAGTGAATGCTGAAATCAGTTGCCAGTTGGCATAGAGTTGATGAGTACTAGCGTCAGAAGCACATTCTTGAGTCTTGCATAACCTTTCCTAGTCGCAGGCAACCTTATCTAATCTGAATTACTTTTGACATTGTCATTTCGTTACATCATCTGATTGCAGATTGCAGATTGCAGATTGTCTTTGGTGAGTGGGGATTTGGTGTTTCTATCGGTGCCTGGGCTTACGGGAGTGGATTGGTCGCCAAAACCAATACGTTTCACGTAGTGTTGGCAACGGGCTATCATAAGGCCTACGAGAATCAATTAATTGTCTTCATATATGACGTTTGTGAATTTTTATAATTGAAATCTAAAAGAAGTGTACTTTTTGAAAACTTAAAAATTAGAAGAAAAATAAAAGTTGAATGACCTTAAGTTCATTTTGTATTAAAGTAAATAAAATAAGGTGTACGTTATATAAATTATGAATGTAAACAATCATAAATTAAAATTAAAATTCTATTTAATAAAAAAATAAAATTTGAAGTGTTAATTTTTTTTTAAAGCTTTGACTAATATTTTGGCTGTATGTTTTTCAAAATATAGATAGTCTCTCAGAAATTGTTAGAAGTGAATCGTATGTTTATACAAAATCATTATAGGTAACAAGTTTAAGGCACCTGGACCATTGCAAACCGGGCTTAATATATATAAAAAACAGCGTGGGATGACGTTCCAATTAGGGTAATAGATGTCAAATTTTCGCTGACAACAAAGTTTTGATATGAGGTTTAGAATGGTCTCAGTAAATGTTCCAAAGATATACAACTTTAAAAACATAATTAAGAAAGAATTGTCTTGATTGATTACAATTGTATTAATTAATAATGATTTCAATATATATTCAATTTAATAAACCTTAAAAAGAATCTTATTTCTATACACACACATATATATACTTATAGATATACACACATATATATACTTATAGATATGTTTTTCTGCTAATTCGATTCCATTTTTTTGTTAAATGTATAAATTACAACACCAAAATCAAGCTTAACTTGAATTGGTCATTGTGGACATGATTTGTTATGCGGGATAGATATATAAGGATAAATATAATCTGTAGGGATGCCAGAGGGGCTCGAGCCTGGCTTGGCCAAACCCAACCTAAAGTCAACAGGTTAGGCCCGAATAAGCGATGTTGTTTTGTTTTGTTTTTTAAATAATTATTTGTGCCTGGACCGGACTAGGTTGCCCAGGGGCGAGGTCGGGTAGCCTCGGGTTGCCATCCATAATAATCTGTTAGATTGGATAAACATAGGAGTTTGTTAAAGTTTTTCTTAGAATATAATTCCCTCAAACTTGAGCTCGGGACGGTGGCCTCAAGCTGTCATTCTTAAAAGTTTGTTAGACTGGATAAATATAGGAGTTTGTTAGAGTTTTTCTTGGAATAAAATTTTATCCAAACTGTAATTGTATCTCTATATATTGCCTCCATATGAGAGACGAATGGACTTCAATTGGCTAGAATCTCTAATCATGTGATCAGATGGACTTGTATCAATAATCCAGATATTTTTCCTA
The DNA here is from genome assembly GCA_027563575.1 of Erythroxylum pedicellare. Classification (NCBI taxonomy): domain Eukaryota; kingdom Viridiplantae; phylum Streptophyta; class Magnoliopsida; order Malpighiales; family Erythroxylaceae; genus Erythroxylum; species Erythroxylum pedicellare. Next base: position 21,175,011 of record JAOQMP010000009.1, on the reverse strand, counting down.
GAAATTGGAGGAGAAGCATTTGCCTTACTCACAATACTTGAATGAGCAATATTTGCCATAGATATTGACGTTTCCTCTCACTTAGATTCCACTTCATCGATAGTTGTCACCATAGCCTTTCCATCAACCTTTTTCATGGTTTTTTTTTGAAAAATCCCACCAATTAGGATAGCCAATAATTTCGTAACAATGTGTGTTTCGAGTGACATGTTTCACCAAAATAATCACACATAAAATTGTTAGACTTTCTAGTGGGTTGATTTTTGAGATTCTTTCCTTAGCCAGATAATGAGCCTTATTGGTTTTGATTAGCCAGCAACACTAAGTGTTCAGAGATTGAGCGAGATCCTCGCATTGCTTGTCTTTGTTGATCCGCGAACCTGTGAACCGGACCTAAATCGCATAAACCGAACCTATAAATAAGCTTACCCGAACCTGAGTTTAGGTTTGGTTCGAACCGAACCTAAAAAATCAGGTTCATGGTTCAGGTTTAGGTTTCTAACTTGCGGTTCTAGGTTAACCGAAC
>JAOQMP010000009.1:21139530-21152890 GCA_027563575.1 Erythroxylum pedicellare | reverse complement strand
GTAATATATTTGTGTTATGTCATTACATATTGTATAGTATGTTTAAAACATAATGAAATGTAAAGTAATGTATGGTGAGTGAGTTTCTGAGAATGCTTGGAATTGTTGGTATGAGATGTTTTGTTGACATGGTATATGTAGCATCTGCATATCCTTCCAGGGGGTATGTGGGTGTTACACTTATTCCCACGGTCATGGGAAGTACTTAGGAAGGAGAAAAGATTGGTTTTGGGCAATTATTGGACCATATAAGGTTAAGGCACTATATAATGGTTTAATTGGACTTAATTAAGGTGTAAAATGAACCTAGTTTGATGTGGAATAAGTTCATTAAGGGCTAAATAAGATTTGGAATTTTAATTGAAGTAATAATTTAAAGAAGATTTTATTAGATCACAAAGTATATAATTTTGGAACTTATAAGTTATTAAAGGAATGAAGTATACCTATGAACGTAAATGTGTTTTAAATGATAAAAGTGATATGTTAGTTATGAATATTTGAGAATCGAGAACTTAGGTGAGTACATGTAAAATGTAATTACTTAATATATTCATTGGTGCATTATTACAAATGCCTGTGCTTATAATGTTGGAGTTATGTAAATATAGTGCCATAGAAAGCAAATGTATTTACATATAACTTAATCTTCTCCAGTTAGTTTTGTAATGAAAATATTTATTAGTAATAAAACAAAAGAGTTTGGTTTTGTTTATATGAGCATTATATAACTAGTCATAAAGTACCAAGATTCTTTTGTAAGTAATATACATATACATATACATATACATGGAGATGTATTGGAAACATGTATGTTATTAGAATCTAAATTAATTGTTTCACAGTTGAATAGTCAAGTTGGAAATTGGTCGCTTGATTATGGTTTAGACTGTAGTGGTGTGATTTATCTCCATGTAGGTAAAAGAGTTTACTTCAAGGGAATGATGAGTTTCATATCATGATAGTATTTGACTATCGATAATGGCACTATTAAATAGATTTGAAATCACCTATGTTTCTAGAGATTAAAGTAGGTTATTTCTTTAATCTTAAAATATACACTTTCGTATTCACTTATTATGGGCTACAATCTTGATCAGTGATGAACTCATATGTGTTTCATTATAATTTTTGATATGATTGGAAAAGATTTTTATAGAGTATCAATCCAGTGTCTGCATATTGCAATTATTAATTGAAACATGTATTAGAGAAATTCACTTAAATAAAGTGTTTATAGTGATATCATCACTTCTAGATGTCTTGCCGAGATTGGTGATTAAATTGGCGCCAGTAGTTTGATGGACTAGCTACCCATCAAGTCTTAACACCAAGATGAGATCTTTTGTATTAATCACCATACAGAGTAAAACGAGAGATCTAGAAGAAAAAGTCAATATAAAGGCAAAACAGTAATTTTACCCTTTATTGTGTGGATGGCTATAATATGATTCATAATAGAGTTTGCAATTGGACATCATATTTGAATCAATTGCCAAAACAAGTGCTGGAATTTTAGAGTTTCAGATTTACCAAAAATAAGTACCAAAAGTTTTGTTTTCATATTGCCAAAGTTTTATAAAAAAGTTTTGTTTTCATATTGCCAAAGTTTCGATTTTTATAAAAAACAAGTGCTGGAATTTTTGTTTTCAAAGTGACAAACAAAAAGTTTTGTAAAATAACACTCTTTTTACTAAATGGGCTGGGTCATGTGAGCGAAGAGTTCGAAGCAGAAGATCCAAGTCTAAGAAATGTTTTATGGGCTAAAGATCCTTGTAATTTGTTTTTATGTCCTAGGATGGACAATCAAAAGTAGTGTTATTATTCATGAGATGAATAGATGGATGGATGCTAACAATATGCAATATATTATGAAAGTATGCCATTTAGAAAATTTCCAACCCTAGGCTTTTCCATGCATTCATTATGTATGAAATGTATAATGAAACAATATAGGATGATTAACAAATTACATCTAGATAAGATGATATTTATTAAAACTTAAAGACTAAAAAAATTAAGTGGGAGAGGATGCTTATGTAAGTGTCAACAATCTCTTTGCGATGGCCCATTTGCACATGGTGAAGTGTTACTCCCCACCGGAGGACATGAATCCTAGATCTTTCATGGTTTGGGTCTCCTAAAGGATAAGTCCACTCATTGGTAGCAAATGTGACCTCCTACCGAGGCATGGTTTGTAAGTACCTTTAGTGGATGAATCAAATAGTTATATACTCAACATAGTTTATCAAAAACCTGCCCACCATAGCTCTATTGATGAATGTACGGACCAAATTATGGCAATTCTCAAAAAGTTAGGCATGAAGATGCTTTGTAGTTTTTTAAGTAGGAGGGTCCCAATTTTTCTTTTAATAGATAAGATGACCCACTGTCACTTAGTCTATTATAAATGCGAAAAATAACCATCGTATAAAGATTTATTTTTAAAGTTTTGTTAAATCTATCATCATGTATACATATATCATAATTTTCTACCAAGTTCCAATATTTTGACTACTATGCTTATTTTTTAATAATTTATATTTTCAGACAATCACCACAATATGAATCCTCTCACATTGCTTTTGACTAATAACAAATTAGAAAACGGAGATAATTTAATGAATGGAGATGTAACATTGTCATTGTTCTTCAATATGAATGAATTTATGGGTATTAATGGAAAATGAGCTTGCACTATCAGGTGGAAATTCAACTTCTGAGCAAGTCTAACAACATGAGTGATGGCAGAATGCTTAAAAGACTACTAAGTGCTATATTCTAGCTTTTGTCAGTAGAATGTTACAAAAGCAAATTGCATGCATGAAAACTACTAGTATAATGGTCCATCACCTACACGAGATGTTTGGTGTGAGGACCAGGTCTGCAAGGGTGAAAGTTATCTAAACCTTTCACAATCTCAGACAAAAGCTTGGGGAACCGGTGTGAGATTACATGCTTATGGTAATCTCTACGGTTACTGAGGCTGAGATGCTTGGGACAGATATGGATGCGGAAATGCAGATGATTATGATCATCAATAGCTTAAACTCTTCTTTTCAGTAGTTTAAGTTGGACTATGAGCTCAACACTAAGGATTACACCTTGAGTGAGTTGATGAATACCTTTCAGAACACAAAGGAGATATTAAATATCAAGGATAATAGGCCCGAGGCTAATGTAATATCGTCTTTTAAGCCTAAGGTTAAGGGCAAGCAAAAACATAAGGGTCCAATGAAAAAGAAGGCCCAAACAGGGGGTCAAGGTCCAACCCATGAAAAAGAAGGCTAAAGAGGACACCAAGGGAAAGTGTTTCCATTATGGTGAGAAGGGCCACTGGAAAAGAAACTATGCAGTCTACCTTAAGTCCCTCAAAAGCAAATAAGGTATGTGTTTCCTATGTTTTTTAAGAACTAATTGAATTGGGTTTTAAGCTTATGATTAAATGTTAGGCTTATTCTAATTAAGTGTTAATTAGAAGCCCAAAGTGAACATTTAATATTGGGCTAAATTTTCATTTGATTTAATTAATAAGATTAATTAAATTAAAACAAAATTTGTAAAGAAAACAAGGAGGGCAAAAACTGAAATTACATGGTGAAATTTTCGATTTTATGTAGGTAAATTTTATGGTTTCACAATTAGCATTGAATTACTAAATAGAAGGTGAGTTTTTGTCATGCTTAATTCTCATTAAATGGTTTAATGATTGTCATTTAATGTTGGCATGTAGAAAAACTTATAAACCTTTTAGCATTCTTTTGATTAAAGAAGGGAGTAATGCATTTGATGTTCTCTCTCCGTTCTTTCATTTGTTAACCGTAAATGCGTGTCTTGCCTTTGATTTTTTTCTTTTCATTTAGCTCTATTAAATAAATGAGAAGGTCTCATTTATTGCTCTATCTCTTTCATTTTGAAAACAAGAAAGAGGTGGTGAATTGGTTGGAATTCTACTCTCCTTTCTTTCATGTCCAAAATTAGCAAAGAGAGTGTCTCTTAGTTTTGGTTCTTTCAACTAAGGTAAACTTCTCTAATATTTATTCTCCTTTCCCACCAAAGGATCTTGCTAACTAAGTTGTCTAAGGAGAACAAGTGGTAGATTGAATTAGTTAAGGATAGAATAGCAAGGAGAGGATACAATAACAAAGAGATGATACCATATCGAGGAATGAAAGCTGTAACTAAGGAGTCGGTAAAATTTCTACCATCTTTTATTTTGTTTATTTTTCTAATACTGTATTATGTATGGATTAAACATATTGATTTGGTGATTATGCTTCTACTACGTTTTGATTTCATAAAAAGTTTTTGAAATTTACCATTTAGTCAAATCTAGTATGTTTTTATTTTCAATCCAACACATAATTAGGCATGATAAGTTTGTTCAAATGAGAATGAATGAGTTCAATATGAGCATAAGAAAATGAATTCATAGTTATGCATTATGTTACTATTATGTGATTATGATATTATGATAATTTTGGACCATCAATTGTCTGAGGAGTTTGATAATTGGGATTGTCTTGGAAGTTCTTTCTAATTGTGTGAATACACATAATATGTGATGACTTAATACATTTATTGATGCTTTAATGCATATGTTTGTATTTATAAGGCATGTTAATTTTGATTAAATGAATAAGGTCATATCTTGTGCACTACATCATTTACATGAAATTATAAAATATGAAATGGTTTGTTTTAAAACTGTTAAGTCCTAGTTTTAGGTAAATAGACATGCCTAGAAGGGTCTAGAAGGGTCTACAGCTGCTCCAGTAATCAGACACTAAGGTGTCTTCTGTAATTAGAAACTAAGGTGTCTTATGTACCAAACACTTTGGTGTCTTTTGATTTTCGACACTTATGTGTCTTCTATGTTAGAGACTTAACTCTTTTATGATTCATATACCAATCATGGTATCTTTTGTACTGGTCCCGTTACTTACTTCTATAAAAAAGGATTAGCAGTTTAATTTATTTCCTATTCTTATATGTGTTTAGTTTTGATAAAAACAAGTTCTGTTCTGATGCAAAACAAGTTATGCTCTGATAAGAGATAAGCTCCAATTTGATATAAAACAAATTTTGTTTTGGTATAAGTTATATTTTGATCTGAAAGGTTTATATCCTATTTTGATATTAAATTTTGATACATGTACATTCTGTTTTGATATTTATAGCTTTTGTTCTAATGCAAGAATGTTCTGTATTGATTGATGAATCATATTCTGTTATGAGACATAATGATTGGACTACTCTGAATTATGAACAATTAAAGATTATTGTGATATGATTTGAATCTGTATATATGAATGTTAGAAGACTGTTAGAAACAATCGCCATTATGCATTATGTTTAATTATTCCCCATTAAGCTATAAACCTGGCATGGTAGTTTTGCCTCTGTGTAGGTTCTGACAAGAAGGACTGAGATTAGGATAAAGAAAACTGTAGTAGCTAAGAAGAATGTGTTCTGTTTTGGAAGTTATTTTGTTTGATTTTTTGTTTATGTTTAAGTTTGAGATGTATTTCAATGTATTAAGAGATTTTGTATATTTTTCGATAAGGTTTGTAATAGCCTATATTTTGAAAGATGTATATTTGAGTTTTTAAGTTGTATCTGACAATATGTGATAGTTTGTATTTTGTTTAATGGTTTGTAATAACTTTTATACAAGTTGGCTTTTGAAATAATGACATGTATTTAGATAAGTACAATAAGTTTGATATGTTTTGTTTAAAATCAACTTTTAATGATATGTAATGTATGTTTGCTTGAGTTGCTGAAATGCATGTAAGGAATGTTTTATATGTTTTGGATTGTTTCGGTTCTATTTTGTGTGTTGCATATCCTCCCAGGGGGTATATGGGTGTTACATTGCACCTCCAAACTGGTGTTATGAAAGTTAGCCTTCCATCTCTATCTTCAAGCTCTCACCATTATCCATCCTCTCTATTGCCACTGTCGGTGTTGAAGAATGAAGAATAACCGAAGAGAAAAATAGGAGAAGAGTATTATTGGCTAGGTTTATCTCTTGAATGTCTTTCTATTGTCACTCCCTTTTGTTTATGTAGTAAAATTTAGGTTTGAAACTGAGTGACACCTAGCCAGGACACCTGACTTTCTGTAGTTAATTCTTAGGTGTGAGAATTCACAGCTATGCAAGGTCATTGCATGGTTGTGTAAACCTCTTATGACTGGGCACGACCCTCTCACGATCATGAGAGATGTTGCATAGGTGTGAGAGATTTCTCACTCCCATACAATCCAATGTTTGGCTATAAGACTTGTCCTTCTTTATTCGTCATTTGACATTCTATCTTGCCTCTTCTTCTTTCATTCCTCTTCTTCTTCATGCTCTATGAATCAACAGAATAAGGAAATTGAGAAGATGGCTTTAATGACATGCTTGTGGGTCACTTTAGCTTCTTTACTTATGAAAAGTACCTAAGATCCAATATGAGCTAAAGTGAGTATCATAAGCATTTCTAAGGTATTAATCACTAAGTGTAGTATATCAATTGAATTAACATTTAAACATATATCAAGTTCCTCCACCCTTAGCTTTTGACCATCCTCGGCCAAATTGTCAAAATCAAAATCACAAAATAAAACTTTTATTAATTTTCCATATTTCCTAAAAGTAGATAACCATAAGTAAAGATGGATGACTTTCAAATCCTACAGCAATAACTCAACATTCAAATCTTCTACTCATGATCAATCAACACTAATCACCCTTATAAATTGAGTAATCTAGAGGTGGACTTGGAAAAAATATGTTTAAGCAAGATATTTCCATAGGTACACTCAAACACCGTTCATAATCACAACAATCCAACAATTACATATCATTTCTTTTCTCTACCACTAAAAGTCACATGCATAATCATGAATCAAAGGACTTTTCTAGGGTTGTAATATGGGTAAGGGTAAGGCAAGATGCATTTTGGGGAATGCAGTGTAAAAGCCATCAAGATAGTAAAGCAAAAGTAACACTGAATAAGATATCAAGCGCACAAGTTGACATTCATTCAAAACTGGGTACTGTCAACCATGAAGAATGCAACAACTATGTTTCCCAACTCGATTAAGCTCTCATACCATAAGCTAAATGAACATAACATAAAAAATGCTTCATCCAAAACAACATCATCCGCAAATGCAATATATTCAAATACCCAATCAATAAAATTTAAAGAGGATAAATTATTAATTAACAACTTTTCACAATGGTTGTATTTCCCCCTTACAACTTTATTCAAACTCACATTTTTCTTTTCTTTTCTCTTTTCTCTTTTTTCTTTTTTTCTCAAATATAAAAGTGATAGAAGCTACATCAACATATGATTCATGACATGGAATTTTAACAACTATAATCAACCCACATGTATGCATACCCCCACACTTAGGCTTTTATACAATTACCTTGATCAAGAATTAACAATTGCTCCACTAGCTTTAAAGCTTGGGTAGGGCATTCGATTAGGTGCAAGTAATGTGGTTTATACAAATGAAAAGGTTAACAAAGCTTAAAGGGGGTTAGTGAAAATTCGCATAAACAGGTGGTTATTTAGATAATGTAGCTCGTAATCAACAAAGAATGCCTAATTATGTTCATAAAAATGCATGTGGTAAAATTGTGGCCTCAAATAGAAAATCAGTGTAAAGTAAAGATGTATATGTCATGAAGGTCATATAAAACAAACACAGTGAGACTAATATGACTGTGTTAGTCTAATACGGCTCAAAACCTCACTAATTTTTATCTACCACTAGTCACCGCTCTTTTAAAAATAATGCACATTAAGCAATCATAAGAGAAAAAGTACATGCTAAGGTTGCCATGGATTTTTCTAGTCAATTCACACTCTAATTATGACTAAATAATCTTAAAAGCAATAGAAAATAAGAAAAATTTCGATTTTGTTTATTTTATTTTAAAAACTACCTAAGAAGTCACATAAGCAACGATTAAACTCAAAGCATTCATAAAAGCTAATATCAAACTAAGATCCCCACCCCTGCACTTAAAACTTACATTGTCCCAATATAACATCAAATGTAAGAAATGGAGCATTTAAAGAAAATAGAAATTGTGAAAATGTAAAGAGACAGAAATCAACTTCCCTTGGGTTGCCTCTTAAGCAGTGTCTTCATTTATCGTTGTTGGCTCGACTCCATGTTGCTCAGTCTTCATAATTAGGGTTTTCTAACCTTATCACTTCCATATCCTCCATTTGGAAAGCTTCATAGAAAGGTTTAAGTTAATGATCATTGACTTTGAATTGCTTATTTATCTGTAAGCTTTCAATTTCAACCACACCACGTGGAAACACATTAGTAATAATAAAATATCCAATCCAACAGGAACATAATTTACCTAGAAAAAGCTTAAGTCATGAATGGTAGAGAAGAACTTTTTGTCCAACTATAAAATTCCTCCTAAAAATCATCTTTTCATGAAATTGTTTATTCTTTTTCTTGTAACTTTCTACATTCTTATAAGATTCTAGTCTAAGATCTTCTAATTCTTACAGTTGTAGTTTCATCTGTTCACCTACCACATCCATCTTCATATTGCATTGCTTAATGGACGAAAAGGAATGTGCTCAATTTCTACTAGAACATGTCACAACTTTCCATAGATTAGTTGGTATAGAGACATGCCAGTCAATGTCTTTTATGAAGTCCTATATGCCTAAAGAGCATCATCAAGTGTCTGACTCCAATATTTATGATTTGGGCTTACCATTTTCTTAAGAATGAACTTGAATTGTTTATTTGAAACCTTTGCTTGCCCATTCATCTGTGGATGATAGGTTGTAGATACCTTATATGTGACATGGTACTTCTTTAAAAGGTTTTTTACCAATCGGTTTAAAAAATGAGTACCCCTATCACTATTCAATGTTCTCGGTGTTCCAAACCTAGAAAAAATGTTAGACTTGACAAATTTTAGCCTTGGTGGCTTTAGCTTCCACCCATTTAGAAACATCATCCACAACGAAAAACAGGTAAACAAAACAAAAAGAGAAGGAAATGGTCCCATAAAATTGATGCCCCATATATAAAAAATTTCACACGCATGTAATAGAGATAAAGGCATTTATTCTCTATAGGATAAATTCCCTTGTTTCTAGCATTGTTCACATGCTTCACAGAACATATAGGAGTCTCAAAAAATATTTGGCCAACAAAAACTACATTTAAGAATTTTCCTAATAGTTCTATTAGGCCCAAAATGACCATCATAAACATACGAATGGAAAATTTTCAAAATTGATTCATAATCATATTCAGGCACACATCTCCTAATCATTTGGTCAGAAAAACACTTCCATAATTGAGGATCATCCCAAATATAATATTTCACATTTTTGGACAAAGACGAAACCCATAAAAAATTGCTCACAACATACATAATCTCAAATGGTTGACTCTAGTTAGGTAGTTAAATGATCAGTGCTGAAGTCAAAAGTTCTTTCAACTTGTCAAATGCTTCCTTCCATCCCTCATCAAACTCAAAGTGTACATCCTTTTGTAATAAATGACATATTTTTGTCGAAATCTCACTAAAGTCCTTGATAAACCTGCAAAAAAAATTTATATGGCCAAGAAAAGAAAAAACTTCCTGCACATTTATGGGGTAGGGTAAGTTTCACATAATTTCTATCTTAGATTTATCTACTTTGATTCCTTTACGTCCCAAAATTATTCCTTGTTCAACTATAAAATGACATTTTCATAATTGAGAATAAGATTAGTTTCAATGCAATGTTTAAACACACATTTTATATTATCTAAGTATGCATCAAATGAATCCCCATTGATGGCAAAATCATCTACAAAGACCTTAATAATATATTCAACATACTAAGAGAAAATACTTACCATGCATCTTTGAAAGGTGGTTGGGGCATTGCAGAGTCCAAATGGCATCCTTTCATAGCCAAATGTACCAAATGGCATCCTTTCATAGCCAAATGTACCAAATGGGCATATGAAAGTTGCTTTCTCCTTATCCTCCAGAGATATCACGATTTGATTATATCCTGAATACCCCTTCCAAAAAGCAGTAGTGAGATCATCTTGCAAGTTGTTCAAGCATTTGATCAATGAATAGGAGCGAAAAGTGATCCTTACGTGTAGTGGCATTCAACTTCCTATAATCGATGCACACTTGTCATCCATTTTGAATTATCGTAGGCACAAAATCATTATTCTCATTCTTCACCATGATAATCCTAGTTTTCTTCGATACTACTTGTACAAGACTCACCCATTTACTATCCAAAATTTGATAGATTATACCATCATTAAACAACTTTAAGATCTTCATCTTTACCACTTCCATCATCGGAGGATTCGGCCTTTTTTATGATTCTCTTGATGGTTTAAATCCTTCTTCCAACAAAATATGATGCATACCTGTCGAAAGGTTAATACCCTTGATGTCAGCTATGGTCCACCCTATAGCTGTGATGTGGTCCTTAAGCACTCGAATGAAGGTTTCGTCTTGAAGTTTGGTTAAGTTCCCGGATATGATTACCAGAAATGTTTCTCCTTCTCCCAAAAACACGTATTTTAAGTGCTTCGGTAATTGCTTCAATTCAATTATAGGTGCCTGCACAATTGAAGGTAAAGATTTCATATTAAATATTAGCAATTCGATATTTTAAAATACATACCTTTTTGGTATTCTTTGTAGTGATTGCAATGCTAGCACCATTTCTTCCATTCCATCTATAATGAGCAAGTTAGAATTTTGCTATATTTTTTGTTAAACTCATGAAAAGAATGACTTCTAACTCATCCTTACCATCCATATCAAAAATATCTTAAGACAAAGAATTAATGACATCAATTAACCAAACATAACGAACATCATTAGGGTACCTCATCGCTTTAAAAATATTAAAGCGAATAATTTCACCATCCAAATCCATCATCAATGTTCCTACATCCACGTTGATCTTCGTCTTTGATGTCTTCAACAATGGTCGACTCAAAAGGATAGGTGTAGAATTAGACGAAGGTTCTCCCTCCATATTCAACATATAAAAGTCAGTTGGGAAAACCAATTCGTTAACCTGCACTAAAACACAACCCTTTCCAGATAAACATTAGATCTATAATCCAATTGAATTATAACACATATTTCTTTTAACCATCGCAAATTCAGTTAAGTATAAATGGAATATGACATAACATTAATTGAAGCTCCTAGATCTAACATTGCCTTTTCAAATTGGGTATCACCAAATTTGCTGGGAATTGTAAACATACCTAGATCCTTACCCTTTTGGGGAAGCTTTCTTTGAATGACTGTAGACATGTTCTCCCCCACACTTACTTTCTTATCTCCCTTTAATTTCCTCTTAGACATGCATAACTCTTTGAGAAATTTAGCGTATCAAGGGTTAATGACATCAGTTAGAGGTATGTTCACCTCTACCTTTTTGAACATCTCCAAAATCTCCTTATCTTGCTTTTCTTTCCTTGATTTAGCAAATCTGCTAGGAAAAAGAGGAAAAGTATTAGTAAAAATTTTAATCACAGGAGAATTAGAATTTACCTACGTTCCCGTTTTCATTTCTTTTGAAGGCATTTGAAGTTCTTTTTCAGCTTCTTCCTCATCACTAATAACAGGAAATGTTAGCAGTTGTATTTACTTTGGACAAGTTTCAGTTATATATCATTGGGGCCAAGGTTGTAGTTTTCACAAATCATACAGTAATGTGATATATGTTTGCAAAGAAAGATGCCAAGCCACAACTCATTTGATGGGTGTTGCTTTTGCAAGAGTTTGATATGGAGATCAAAGACAAAAAGGAGACAAAAAATGCAATTGCTGACCATCTATCTTGATTAGAGATTGAGGAATCAAAGCCATTAATATCTATGACCGCTTACGCTAGTCAAAATAAAATAACTAGACTACTACTATAGCAGTGGCGAGTCTAGGTTGATTCCACAGAAAGTGTGTGTAAAGTTAATAGAATGAAATTAATAGGTGTTTAGGGAAAAAGGGGGGTTTTGGATTTTGAAAGAAGAAAATAAAATAAAAATAATTAATAAAAACAAATTAAAGAAGACATGTAAAAATGATAAAGATGGGGTTTTCTTTAATCCAGATACGATCGTTAATTAAACCTAACCACCGAACAACCTAGGATACAATCTCTAGATTTAATTAGAAAGTAGCATTACAAATTAGGAAAACTGATTAATCAAGGCAACAACCACATATAATGCGTCATTTAACCTAGTTCATGTTATTCCTAATGATTACGAATCATTAGTCGCTATGCATGAATTTCAACATAACAATTATGGATTATATCGAAATTGTAGCAATGGGTTTGCAATTAACGATTTAATGAACGTATTAAAATCATCATCTCACAATAACCAATGTGTTCATACACAAATAACTAAACAATAATGAAAATTCGATTATCTATACACAACACCCAAATTAATTAACATAGGATAACACAATCAATTTCTAATGAGAGAAAGAAATAACAAAATAAAAAATACTTAACACGGGTCATCGACATCTTTGTCACCTCTGAATTGGTGTCAGGATGTTTAGCCCTTCATAGATATTTCCTGAAAAATTGCTTAAACCCCCATCTAATGTCCCACCGAAACCCCCTTATTGACGCAACTAAAATTCCTCTCCCACTCAGCTCTCACTGATCAGCCTCTCTTCTCCTACGTTGGAGCTTCTCTAAGCCACAACCACCAGCCTTCACACCTGCATCCAAGCTGAAGCCTTAGCTACAGATCCTCCACGCTTGCCGTACGCCCACGCCTGCTGCCTTGTTCCTCCAACCCGCTGCTGTATCCTTGACAAGACAAATAAGGGTCACCTCACTTAAAACATCTCCGTTATGCATTATGCACAGGCGTTGCCTGCATTTTGCGTACAATGTAGCGTAAAATGCACATCTCTACCTGCTCCTCGCTTCTTCATTTAGCTTTGCTTCCACTGTTGTTTTTTTTGCTCTTGGCTTCCAAGCTTGACTAGTTTAATTCTTCTTTGTTCTTTATTTTTCTTATCTTCTCCTTGACTTTTATTTTCTTTTATTTGCTCCATAAAGACAAGAAAAAATAAATCTTTAGAAAATGGCCTAAACGTAATGCTTCCAACCCACTTTAATTTATTTGCTTCCAAATTGTACCTAAAATCATATATGAATTAAAGTGATTATCTTAAGCATTTTCATGTCAATAAATACTAAGTGTAAATGATTAAAAATATCAACAATTAAACACATATCAATTTTCCCCACACTTAGCTTTTGTTCGTCCTTGGGTAAAACATCCAAATTAAGCTAAAAGACCCGAA
>JAOQMP010000009.1:21122007-21132279 GCA_027563575.1 Erythroxylum pedicellare | reverse complement strand
GGGGGGGTTTGTTTTTGAAAGAAGAAAATAAAATGAAGCTAAGTAATAAAAACAAATTAAAGAAAACATATAAAAAATGATAAAAGTGCAGAATTCGGTAGGGACCCGATTCTTTGGTTCAATCTTGGCCTGCACCCTAATTAAGCACATTTCATTAATTTGTTGTTCTCAAACCTCTCCTAGCAACTATTAATTGTGAGTTAACAATTAACTCGAGTTTTCCTTTAGGTTTTGTTTAATCAAGATACGGTCGTTAATTAAACTTAACCATCGAATAACCTAGGATACGATCTCCAAATGTAATTAGGCAGCAGCATTACAAATTAGAAAAATCGATTAATCAAGGCAACAATCATATACGATGCGTCATTTAACCTAGGTCATGTTATCCCTAATGATTACGATTCATTAGTCGCTACGCATGAATTTCAATATAATAATTACAAATTATATCGAAATTCTAGCAATGGATTTGTAATTAATGATTCAATGAACGCATTAAAATCATCATCTCATAATACCCAACAGGTTCATAAACAAATAACTGAACAATAATGAAAATCTGATTATCAATATATAATACCCAATTTAATTAACATAGGATAACACAATTAATTCCTAATGAGAGAGAGAAACAACAAAATAAAAAAATACTTAACTCGTCTCATCCGTGTCGATGTCACCTTCGAACTAGCATTGGGATGTCTAGCCCTTTATGGGTCTTTCCCAAAAAAATGCTTAAGCCCCTATTCCAATCTCTAGCCAAAAACCCCTTGATTTCTCCTCATTGTCGCAAGCTTCAGTCTCCATGCCTATGTTGTTACTGCTCTCCTCTCACGCTCGCAACCCAGCCCAGCCACCCTATCTACTAATTTGTTCCTCTCTGCTGGGTCCCTGTAGCGTGATGGGACACATAAACCTTAAGGGTTTATTATCCCCGCACGCTGTTCACTCTCCACTCTTTAAAATATTGTCATTTTATTTCCTTGGAATATCCTTAATTGAAAGCCTCTCTTCATGTCGTTTTAAGCTCCATTCCAAGTTGTTTTTGTTGCTCTTGGCTTCTAAGCTTAGCCACTTTAATTCTTCTTTGTTCTGTCATTTTTCTTATCTTCTCCTTGACTTTTATTTTTTTTGTTTGCTTCGTGAAGACAAGTGAAAGTAAATCTTCAAAAAATTACCCACATGTGGTGTTTTCGACTCACTTTAACTTCTTTGCTTCCAAATTGTACCTAAAATCATATATGAGTCAAAGTGAGTATCTTAAGCATTGTCATGTTATTAATCGCTATGTGTGAAGGATTAAATGTATTAACAATTAAACTCATATCAATTTCCCCCATACTTAGCTTTTGGTTGTCCTCGAGCAAAACATCCAAAATAAGCTCAAAGACCTGAAAAATGTACTCAATTCCCATATTTTCTAAGAATATATAATCATAAACAAAGATGAATGGCTTTCAAAAATCATAACAAGAAATCAACACTCCAAATAACGCGTGTCAAGGGAACTACAAAATTTACCTGACTCTGCACACTAAAATTTATAGTTATGGTAAGTCGGGATCGAATCCATAGGGAATGTTCGGTTAATTTCTATAATGAAATTAATTGATGCAAGAAAAGTATATGGAGGGTTTTTAGATTTTAAACCATTTAGAACTACCAAATAACCTAGGATTCGATCTCTAGATTCAACGTGGTAATAGCATTATGAGTTGGAAAACGATCAATATAGGCAGTAACCTCACACATTAGGGTTATCTAACCTAAGTCATGTTGTTCTTAATGATTAACGATCGTTAGACGCTACTCACAAACATCAAAATTAATGATTATGGATTACAATCAATGTTTTAGCAATAGGTTCGAAATAAAGTAATCATAATAACATATTAAGATCATTCATCCCAAAACCATCCAAATCAACACCAACAACACAACAATCCGAAAAGAAATTACAACTTTAAAATGATAGAAATAACTTAACCGTGACTTGGCATCGATATTCCCGTTGAACCGATGTTGGGAAACTAGCCTTCCATCTTCATTTTTATGCTCCAAACACAATTTATACCTCCCATTTGCTTTGGCACTCTCAAGCTACTCTTTTCTCTTTACTGTTCACGTTGGGACAATTTAACTTAGAAGTTTTATACTTTAAAAAAATCATTCACTTCTCTTCTCTAGACTAGCCACGTCTCTTCTCCAGCCAAACCGTAGCAACCCTCTTCTCCAGCCAAGCCGTAGTTGTCTCCACATTTTCCTTTACTGCCTATCTTTCATGTCTGCACCACCATTGTACATTGATAAACGAATAAACTTTGTTGCCACCTTAAAACCTCTCCGCTGCTTTACCCTAGAGCACTGCATTTAACACAGTGTTAAACGCTCATCACATACGTTTAACGTAGCGTTAAACGTATGCGTTGAGCATTAAACACAGTGTTAAACGCATAATTGAGCGTTTAACGCTGCATTGCTGTGTGAAACGCAGTGCACAGTCCACCAAGAAGCTTGAATCCTTTTTATTTTGTTAAACAATTGTACTCTAATTTGCTTTGAACATCTTCTTTTTTTGGCCTTAAATATATATCATCATATCCAACCTAGTAGTAAACACAAATTGAACACAAATTAAGTCTTTTATCTTGAGAATATGATTGAAATCACATGGAAATATATAAGAAAATATAGGATAATTCAATTCCATTAATAGGGGTACTTATTTTTGCAATTGATTGGTGATAAATCTTTTAAAGAAGTATGTTGTCACTTATAAGATGTCTACGACCTACCATCCAAAGACAAACAAGTAAATATAAGTGTCAAATAGAGAAATCAAGTTAATCCTTAAGAAAATGGTGAGCCTAAATCATAAAGATTAGAGTCAATGACTTGATGATGCTCTTTGGGCATGTAGAACTGCGTACAAGACACTGATTGGCATATCTCCATACTGACTAATTTACAGAAAGATGTGTCATCTTCCAGTGGAAATTGACCACAAAGCTTTCTACGCAATTAAGCAATGTACTATGAAGATGGACGTAGTGAGTGAATAGAGAAAATTGCAATTGTAAGAATTAAAAGAGCTTAAGCTTGATTCTTATAAGAATGTAGAAATTTGCAAGGAAAAGAATAAGCTATTTCGTTATAAGACGATTGCTAAGAAGAATTTCTTAATTGAACAAAATTTCTTCTTTACCATTTATGACTTAAGCTTTTCCTAGGTAAATTACTTTCCCATTATATTGGACCTTTTAATATTAGAAATGTGTTTTTGCATGGCGCAGTTGAAATTGAAAGCTTATAGACATGGAAGAAATTCAAGGTTAATGGTCATTGATTGAAACAATTCTTTGAAGGATTCCAAGTGGAAAATGTGTAAGTGATAGCCTATTTATGAAGATTGAGCAATACATAGTCAAGCTAATGACGATAAACAAAGGCGTTACTTAGGAGGCAACTCAAAGGAAGTTAATTTCTGTCTATTTACATTTTTGCATTTTTTATTTTCGTGAAATGCTTTATTTCTTATATTTGATATTACATTAGGAAAATTTAAGTTTTAAATGTGGGGGTAGTTTTTATGCATATTTTTTAGCTTAATTGTTACTTATGTGTCTTGTTAGGCAATTTTCAAAATCAAACAAACAAACAAATATTTTCTCTTTTCTATTGCTTTTAGGACTATGTAGTTATAATTAGAGTGTGACTTGAATAGAAAAATTCATAGTAACTTTAACATGTACTTTTACTCTTGTGGTTAGTCAATATGAATTATCTTTAAAAGAGTAGTGACTAGTGAAAGACATAAACCAGTGATATTTTGAGCCTTTATAGACTAACACATCCATATCAGTCTCATTATCTTTTGTTTGTGTGTGACCTTCATGACATGTACATCTTGACTTTGCTTTGATTTTCTATTTAAGACCACATTTTTATCACATGCATTGACATGAAAATGATATAGGCATTCTTTGTTTCATAAGCTACATGAACCAAATAGCCTACCCATTTATGTGATTTTCCCTTTTGATAAGCCTCTTTGAGCTTTATTTACCTTTACTTATTTTGATAACCACATTACATGCTTTAAATTGAACCAAATGCCCTACCTAAGTCTTAAAGTTAGTGTAGCATTTGTTAATTATTAAAAATTATGGATGTATAAGAGCATAAGTATGGGGGGTCTGCATACGTGTAGGATGGTTATAACTATTGGGATATTATTTTATGTCATATCAATGAAATTCCCATATTAATATATCTTCTTTCAATTTTTATTAAAAATGAAAAAAGAAAAAAAAGAAAAATGTGTAAATAAAGTATCAAAGAGGAAATACATTTATTGTGAAAATTTATTCATGATTGGTTTCTCCTCTTAAAGTTATATGGAATGAGTGACTTTAGTTTAATGCATATGAGGTAGATGATGCTTTGAAGGATCACTCCTTACTAGTGATTCCTTCTAATTGGATATGTTTCATATGGTTTATGGTGTGAGTGTCACGATCCAGTAACACATCGAGCCCATGATAACCGCCACATACCTGGGCTAAGGACACTCACGGTATCTTTAATCCAACTATGCGAGGCTAATTGAATATCTCTCCGTTTTTTAAAAAAAAATTGGGGAACACAATGACTGTATTTTTAAAATCCCAATAATCAATCAAATACCTGCAAACAATTTTAAACACACTTCTATAATCACATCCAAATATTTTACAAGAACAGTATCAAAAGTTCATATATAAAGTCTTTTACAACAACAAATAGTCAAGAGTTAGATTTATATAATCATAAAACATACCAATATAACAAATCTAATCAATATAGTAAAATAGTTCGTGAGCCACTATGCAACTAAAGTACAAAACAGAAACTACCCACGTGTGGTAATACCTCGAAAATGTAAAAAGACTGCACGGTCCACTCAAAGCTTCAAGTTCACTAAATTAACCTGCATGGTTGGAAGGTGAAGGGGTAAGTACACTATATACTCAGTGAGCATGAAAAACATATATCGCAAATAGAACTCGATACATACCAATACGGTATAAATAACTTATAAGGTGAACATACATCACATAGAAACACATAGGCCTAACCTATGACTCAATGTATACTAGTTAGGAACCACCTAGGCTTAGCCTATTAATCACTCATCGGGCAAACATAATTTCCAGTTCTAGTACACATAAGCAGAAAGACATCATATGTATAAATCAAATGTTGTCAGAAAACAAATATCAAAATAAACCAAAATAATCATATGTGTCACCACCAGTCGGCCAAACTCATGTGCACACCCACCGATTTCCAATGTTAGCTCAATTTTCATTTGTGGTGAGTCTGGACTACAGTCAAAAAGAGCACCATGACCCTAGGAGATGACCTTGTCGGTGTCCATACCCTAGGTGTTGAATCACCTGCAAGTCCCTAGAAAGGTATCGCTATGAGGACTCGACTTTTATGTACCAGTGTCAAAGGTATAGGGATCGCTTAATCAGTTGTGCATAGCACATAATTGGCCAATCATTTTCTCACCAATCACAAAAATCATATAGAAATATCAAGTACAAAAAGCAAGTAAGGCATTATGCCTTTATTTATCGATCCAACCATTAAAACGAAACCTTGTCATGGCTCTAAGCTAAAAGAGAATAAACACATGCAGCAAACATAACTCATTTATGAATATATAAATTCCAAACCATTATTTCATATAATAAAAGTCATCTTTTTCACTCCAAATGCAAAGTTGTTCAAAACAGTGTCGTTTCGTAAATACATAAGCATATTAGTATCTATTTGAGATTTAATTCTATTATGCATTACCTAGGTCCAAAATTCACATACAAGTCATCATACATGTCTTAGGGTGATCTAATACCATATAAGAAATATGGTTTCCCTAACTTACCTCAAAAGAAGGTGTACACTCCCTTAACTTTAACAATCCTCGGTACGAGCTCCTTGATTCACTACTCCCTAGCTTTTATACATTAAAAAATATACAATGTATTTATTACTCAAACATATATGTTATATTTATACATCATCACATAAGTGTATAAAACATAATATCAATCTCTTTAAGCTATAGGATTTGACCATTAAACTTCTTATATAGTTACTTCCTTATTATTCACATTAGTTTTTCTTTTGCATTTTCTAAGGCATTTAATGCCTTTAATCCAATACTTACTCATTTCAAAACATAATTAAGCCCATCTTTATCCAAACACATTAGGTCATTACTCATGAATCTAAGGAACAATTCAAGTTCACTCTAAGTAAACATGAAAGCATTTTCCAATTCATACCATTACAAAGCCTTAGATCTTAAGCCAAGTTTACCTAGGCATTTTATCAAACACCTAATGTGCATGATTTTCAAGTCACATTTCTAGGACTTTATCATAATAATTCATGCCCCTATCATGTCATATAGTAAACACTTCCAATCAATGACACATTCCACCACTCCATTCAAACCAATTTTCTTAATTTAAGCTACATTTTATCAATTGTACAATTCATTACATTATCCCACCTCTTCTCCATCATTCTGAGCTAATCAACCCTCTCCATCACACATTTCATTCATCTAAACCATATTTCATGCATATTCAAGCATGGAGAACGTCATTTTAACACCAAACTCAAAATCATAATGGAGAGAGAGATGAGACAAAACTTACCTAAACCTTCCTTTAGTGATATCTTCAAATCCTTTGAGATTTTCTCAGATCTAATGATAGATTTGAGTTCCTTGACCCCAAATTAGCTTAGAACACCTTGATTGAGGTTGAAGAATCAAAAAGAAGGGTGACATATGGTGATGGCCAAAACTTCCTTCTTTCTCTCCTCTCTTCTCCTTTCTTTTTACTAAAACAAAGTGTTTAAGTCTTAAATGGTGGGGTGCATGGCCATACATAAGAAGAGCCTAGATTTTTGACTCTTCTTTGACCAAAATATGGTGAATTTACCATTTTTACCTTTAGGTTATATGAAATTACCATTAAACCCTCCAAACTTTCCTAAATTTGCAATTAAGCACAAAGTTTAGGAATCTCCAAAAATTTTATTTTTATTTTTGTCCTTGGAATTTTGGAAATAATAACTAGGCCCCTTAAATTTATAAAATTATGTATTGGTCCCCCAAGAATTGAAAAATTACGTTTTAAGTCCTTTAACTTTTGACAATTTGCAAATAAGCCCTTATATATATCAACTTTTCCAATTAAGCTTTATAAGTGTCCAATAAGTCTATAAATCTTGTCTAATCACCTCTAAGGCATTCTAACACATTTAACTTAGCCTCCATAGTCATATCCATCCAATGGACTTGGTTTTACACACTTAGAAGCTTATATGTCATAAATCTCCATGATTTTGCTTACCGATGAACTCTAAGTTCATGTAAGCGCATATAACATTATAAATCATTGGCATACGTACCAAAAGGATTCAAATTCATCTTTGAACTCATATAAAACCATGTATATGTCAATATATAGTAGTATCTCCAAATACAGAACAATCACCAAAGGACTCAGAAAGTCCGATAATATACATAAGGCGTATTGTGTACCTCGTCGAGTATCTCATCCTTTACCTCATTGACATTCAAAATATAGAGTCTATTTCCAACAACCATAAGTCCATCATCCCTCACTACCACTTTAGATTTCTTGTCATTCTGAATTTCTTCTAAGAGCTTGTTCAATTTAGTATCTTGTGCTTACAACTCCTTAATGTTCTCCCTAAGTATCGGTCTCACTCTGGAATTAGCAATGATGCAATCAGGATCCTCATATTTCAAGCTTATTCTTAGCTTAGCCATCTCCTCTAACAATGGAAGGTAAAATGCCTAAACATGGGCTATGGAGGACTTCCTACTCTTGGCTTCAACCACTACATTTGCCTTTCCTAGTTGGTATTCATTCATTTGGTCATAATCCTTGACTAACTCTAACCACCTTCTCTATCTCAAATTTAACTCCTTTTGGCTCAAAAGTATTTGACACTTTTATGATCTGTGAATATCCTCATCTGTACTCCATACTTTCTCAATCATTCAAAGAAGCAATAAATGTAACATTTATAACACAATTGAAAACATTTAAATTTCTTGATTTGAAAAATGTTCATGGCTCATAAATTCCACCATAAATATGTAACACTTTCTCAAAGCATTTAATGAGCAATAAATGCACATTTACAAAGTAGTTGAAATCATTTATTTTCATTATTTGAAAGAAACATTAATAGCTTATTAACTCAATTATAAAAATGTAAGCCACCTTGATTCCTTGCTTAAAACTTGCTTATAGGTGCCTCTCCTCTTACTCCTCTTGCCTTTCTTGATTCCCTTTAACATTGGCAAAAATCCCATCCTCAAACTCTTCTAAAAATCCACACTTTTAGGTCAATTTTCCATGATCATTTTGATTAGGTAAATGGAGAAATTTGATATCACTTTATTCTAGAAAAATGTTCCCCATTGTCTTAAGTTTCTAATGACACTAAAATCATTCAATTTGGTTCAGTAATTTGAAAGTTATACCTCAAATATTTTCGGACTGTTCTTATAATGAAACAGTATTCTGTGCTCAATTTCCATCTAAATATTTAAATTCTTAGAGACTGAATTAAAACTCAATTTCATCAAACAAGTTGAATCCCTATATCTCTAGTTTATACCAAATGAAAAATCATTCCATTTGGATAACTACAGAACAAGTTATACCTAAAATACCGAAGCATGTTCAAGTTATGCAGGAAACTTCGCCGCGGCGAACTTTCACAGAAGCATACGCAGTGAACATGTTACTGCTACATTTTCCAGCTTTTAACTTCTAACATTTCTATATAACCCATCTTATACCTAAACCATCTTTTCTACTTCATTTCTTCTTCATTCTCAACTTCATTTCAACTTAATATTATTCACAAATAAATCATGATTTATCTTTGATCATTAACCCAAAAACAGAATATGTGCATATACCATTCATCAACAATTTGTGAACATTTAACTCTTAACTAACATCAAATCATGTTTCATTCATCTAATTAAGAAGAATGATAATTATACTTACTTGTTTATTCATGACTTCTTCAAGAGTATCCAAGAACCTAGCTCCTTCAACATACACGAAAATCAACTTTCAAGGTGTAATGGGTTGGGTCTTTTAGTAACAAGAAGAAGATAATAAAGTATTTAAGTGGCTAGTGATGGAGGAAAGCAAGGTTAAACTTTGTGGCCTTGGAGAAGAGAATGTCGTGAGAAGGAGAGAATGAATGAAGAAAATGGAGAAGATCAAGAAAATGAAGCATATGTTGTGAATGGTAAAGTGAAAGACCATGAAATGGTCTTTAATTAGGTAAAAGAATAGTAAGTGATGAGGGTAGTCACACTTGTCACTTTCTTATGGTCCCACTTTTGGTTTTTTAATCTACTAGTCCATTTATCTACAATTTTCAACCCCAAATTTCAATGACATAAGTCATTAAATCTTAATGTCACATAAAAAAAATTTCCACTGCCATTTGACTCTTATTCTACTATTCATCAATTGTTTTGCCACTTGGCATTTTTCCTAGTCCAAAATATCCTTAAATTCCATAAATTCCTAAATTTTTACATATTTTTCTAAAATTCACCAAAATTCTAATCCAACTATTTATACTTCTCCCATTCAGTTTTCAATACAAATAATTTAGATTTCTCAAACAAATAATTCAAATTTCTTAATTTAAGCACATTTAAAATCAATTATACCCGGAATGTCAATGAATGCACGTACTGTCATTTTAATGTGTGTAATAATCAAATTCACGTGTATGTATGCTAACATCATGCATGAGCATAAGATGCATTTTCCTAATCTCTCATTGTTATTTTCTCAATTTCAGAAATCTAAGGTTCTAACTCTTAGTATGGGAACGGGATGTGTAACACCGGATTTTCTGAGCCCTTTTGTGTTGTTTTGTATTTGGAGATGCTACTGTATATTGATATATACATGGTTGTATATGAGTTCAAAGATGTATTTGAATCCTTTTGGTGCGTATGCTAGTGATATATAATGTTATGTGCCTTTACCTGAACTTAGAGTTCATCGGTATACGAAATCTTGGAGATTTCTGACATATAAGCTTTTGAGTGTGTAAAACCAAGTCCATTGGATGGATATGACCCTGGTGGTTAAATTAAATGTGTTCTAATGCCTTATAGGTGATTATACATGC
>JAOQMP010000009.1:21093121-21121907 GCA_027563575.1 Erythroxylum pedicellare | reverse complement strand
ATAAAGTACTCTAAAGGGTCGTTTGGTTCTACTTTTTTGTGGTTTTAGTTTTAGTTTTCATTTTGTTTTTTGTTTTTTCTTTCAAATAAAAATAAAAACTTGTTTAGTTGTTAATGTCAATATAGTAATATTTTAATTGATGAATCTCAGATTTGAAAAGGTGTTACAAATTGGGGAACAAATTCCAAAGGATGCACGAGAAAAATGGTGCAAAATATGCTAATTTTGGAAGTGTGTCAGGCCATGCATGATAGGGACAGACATCTCCCACCCCTCTTTTTCTTTTCCCCAAACCCTAACTTTATAAATTGTCTTTTTCTCTTCTTCTTTCTCTAAGTAGCCGCCCACTTCCATAGCTTCTTGTTTTCTCTTACATCTCTCTTAAAATTCCTTTAGAGTTTACTATTTTCTTTCATCTTTCTTCTAAATTATCATTATTTCCATACAAATCTAGTGCTTCTAATCCTAAAAAACATCTTTTTAGTGAATTTTTCAAGATTTTCTATACCCTTTCTCTCTCCTATGTCTTTGGGTTCTCTATTATGTTTGTGGTGGTTTCTTGGATGTTTTTCTAGGTTCTACTTCTCAATCATATCTCCAAGATTCAAACAAATAGCAAAACACTCAAACCCTAAAGGAAAAGCGAAGGTGTTGGGAAATGGTGCACGTGATTTAGCTAAGGATTTTGAAACTCCTTTTTTGATCTTCTTTCAAAAAGAAGACAAGAAATTCCAAAACCTTTGTTTTAAAATAATTATTGCAAGTTCTTATTTTAATTTTTTAGTTTTAAAAAGATCTATATTTGAAAGGAAAAGTTTAGGCTTTGAGTGTTAGAATTTAATGGGATAAATTTATAAGTTCTGAAGATCTTGTGTATGAAGAATTGATCCTTGAATTTTTCTCTACTTTATACTATAAGTCGGGTAATTTAGATAATTTTTTGTTTCAATTGCATGGAAAGCCTTATAATTTGGATTATAATATTATAAAAGAAATATTTGGCTTTCCAAAATTAAACATTGTTGAAAAACACAAAAAATTTATGCTACAAAGTATTGGAAGAAATTAATAGGGTTGGCTGTGTTTAATCCACACAATGCACCTAATAATGTGATTAAGAATATTAAACACTTGTTATTGCATAAATTCATGTGCCATGCTGTTTTTTCTATGAACCAAAGTAACAAATGCTCTGAAAAAGATTTATTTATACTGTAGTGTAGGGATAAAAAGATTCAATTCTACATATCCACCTATATTTTTCAAATGATAGTTATTGCTTAATAAGAAAAGTAGCTATCTAGGCATGGGTTTTCTTATAACTACTCTAGCTTAATTACATGGTGCTAATGTTGATGAAATAACCCCTATTTTTTCTAATCACACACGTTTGAGGTCAGTTCAGATCTTAGAGTGCCATTGTATGGAACTCCAAGATATTAGCTCAAAATCAAAAGTTAAACACAGGATAGGGTAGGCAAGTTTTATTTTCACCTAGGGAAGAGAATAACAAACACCTTTTGGACACTACAGAGGCATAACTGAAGGAGGTCATGCACCATCAGTAATATCAGACAAAGAAATTGCTCAAAATTTTTACTGCGTAAGGTGTCCAAGTTTCTTCTCCAACAATGTCATTGGCCCAATCACCATAAGTATTCTTTCTCTTGCTTTTTATTTAATGTTATTTCTCTTCATTTTTATTGTTTTCGTTTCCACATTGAGCACAATATGTTGTTCAAGTGTGGGTACATATATGCACATTTAATATTATTTGTGTATGAATCTTACATTTGCATTATGTTAGTTTTTTATTAGGTTAACATTGTATGAACATTTTGTTACATGATGTGTGCATTTTGTTGATGTGTCAATGATATAAATTGAATGAAATTGGCTTACTTTTGAACATGATCATTTGAATTGTAAAGTCATATTAACTTATGAAGTTTGTGTTTTATGTGTCTTTGTGATGAATATGCATGTTAATTAAGATAGGACACCTATTCTTTTCCTTTATGTCATTTGTTTGGATACATTTATAATTACATTCCTTTAAATTGGTGGGCATCATTAGTAACCTTTCACGAGAATGATTAATTAAGAAGAAATAAGGTAGGTTAAGAAATTGTGAGAAAATAGTGTGTTAAATAAAATTCTTGTTTGCCCCTTTTGATAAAATTGAGTTAAGAATAGAGTTGGTAACTAATTTAGAGTTGTGATAAAGTTAAGTAATCGGGGGCATTCACAACAAAATATTTACCTTCATGTTAAAATGCTGACACTCTAACCAAGCTAAATAAAAAATGTAACCTAGTTGAATAATCGAGGGACATTCATGACAAGGTATTTGCCTTCAAGACAAAAGACCAGTTGATCGTTAAAGAAAATATAAAATGATAATGCTTACAATAAAATTAAACGTGCTGATCTTTTAAAAATAACAAGAATTTTCATGAAGGGTTAGTTTACTTTTTAATTGATTAATAATAATAAGTGCATGCGTACAAGGGCCATAGGTGAATGAATAGGATGTCAATATTTTGATTGATTTATATATTTAATTCAAAGCCATTAAACATAAATAAAATAAGTTAGTATGTTGGAACTTTTTAAGTGATTGATGTTTAAGGTTAAGTTAATTCCATGAGATTTGATATCATTATACCATTATCGCGTTGTTGCATGATTGTGTATTTACGTGCTTTTTTGGTTTGTAGTTTTGGTTTTTCTCGGAGACAAGCAAAGATTTAAGTGTTGGGATGCTGATAGGTATATATTATAGTATGTTTTCTAGATGTTTAATGTCTTTTTAAGTGTTTTCTTAGATAATAATTTTGTGTTTCGGACTTAAAATTGTGTTCTTGTTAGTGTTTTAATTGTTTGATTGCTTCAAAACAAGGATTTTATTTTAATTTTATGTTTCAAGGTTTGTTTTATGTGTTTGTTAGTGAGTGGAAATAGGAAAATTGAAGAAAAGATGAAGAACTTGAAGAATACAAGGATGTATAATTGTGTAAAATTGCTTGATCATGCATGATGAGATAATGCTGGGATGATCCTCTATTATAATCGTGACAAAGAGTAGGGCTAGGATGCACGATTGTGCATGCATCCAAAATTTTTATATTGTTGATGTTTAGGGAATACTTTTGGATCCAAATTAAATGGATAAATCCTAAAAAACCTTAGAAGCCTCAAGAAGTATTTAAGGCAAGGAAAAACACAAAAAATGATTCTGAACATAAAAAATAAGCAGATCAAAGCGGAGACATAAAAAAAATAACTCTGTAATTTTCAGAATTTCTAGATCAAGACATAAAATTGTTTTCTTTTGTTTCTCTTCTTATTTTTCATTGTCTTAAATGTTAATTTTGATTAGTGAGATTTTGAACATGATTATGGATTTCTAAATCCATATTAGGGATAATTTTGATATTTATTTTAATTCAGTTTAACATCCCACTAATCAAAATTAATGTCTAAAACAATAAAAAATAAGAAGAGAAAAGAAATAAAATAGTTTGTGTCTTAATATGGAAATTTTGAAGTTGTTCTTGATGTCTCCACTTTGCTCTGCTTGTTTTTTATATGCAATCTCTTTTTTTGTGTTTTTCTTTTCGTTAAATACTTCTTAAGGATTCAAGGGTTTTTTAGGATTTCCCTACTTAATTTGATTCCAAAAATAATCCTAAAATTTCAATAATACAAAATTTTTATATTCTAGAAAACATTGTGAACGATTGTGCATGGGGTACATGATCGTGTATCTTGGTCTTACTCTCTGTTATGATCGTATGATAGAGTCTTATCTCATGCACTAGTTATTCAAGCATGATCATGCAATTTTGCACAATCATGCATCTTCCTATTCTTCAAGTTCTTCATTTTTTCTTCAATTTTCCTATTTTCACTAACTAACAAAAACATCAAACAACCCTTGAAGATCAAATCCTTATTTTAAAATAATCAGTCAATTAAAATACATAAAAACACTAACAAGAAACCAATTTCAATTCTTAAACACATAATTATCATCTAAAAAAACACTTAAAAACACATTTAAACATCTAGAAAACATACTATAATATATACCAATCAACATCCCCACACTTAAATCTTTGCTTGTCTCTAAGGCAAAACTAAAACTATAAACAAACAAAACACATAAACATATAATCATGCAACAATGCACTAATGGTACTATAGTATAAAATCTCATGGAATTAACTTAACCTCAAACATTAAACACTTAAAAAATACAAACATACTAATTTATTCCATTCATGTTGAAGTGCTTTACATATCAATCATGCATGAATGGATGATTGTGACATAGTGCATAGCCTGGAAAACTTCTAAATTTGGCATACAGGAAATAAAAATTTTTCAGTAAAAAAAAGGAGAGTTTTTATACAAAGCATGAGAGCGATTTAAAGAGTTGTAAAGGAGCTGCCCAAATCTTAACTTGCTAAAGGAGTTGCTTCTATAAACATTCTACAATAGAATGAATCCACCTATGCGAGGCATCATAGATCCAGTAGACAGTGGCTCTTTAATGAGAAAAATAGTTAAAATCACATAATTTATTGGAAGAAACAAAAAATAACAATTGTCTATAGACATCAGAAAGAAGTAAACAACAACTAACCTTTAGAGATCAAAAGGGAGTTCTTGTTATAGATTTAGTGACAGCATTACAAGTTGAAGTAGCAAACCTAGCCAAACAATTGAACAGCCTAAAGCTAGTTCTTTTAACCCACTCTTGGTAATTCAGTATGGATGCGATCTATGTGGACAAAAAAGTCATGTCTTAACTAATTTCTTCCTAGTAGAAAACAACAACATAGAGCAACTCAACTTTATAGGAGTAAAGTATGGTTAAGGAGGTAACAATCCCTATTCTAATACTTACAGTCCTGGGTAGAAAAATGACCCAAAATTTTCTTGATCTAACAATCAGAAAATCCAACAAAAGCTCAAAGCTTGCTAGGATTTCAACAAGATAGGCTCATTTCATTAGAATCAAAGATGTATAAGCTAATGGATGTTTTGAATTCTAAGTTTATGAGCCAAGATAAGAACCATAAAAGGATGGAAACTAAGTTCAATCAAATTATAAAGAATTATGCATCTTCCATTCATAATCTGGAGGTTCAAATGGGCCAATTAGCTAATGCATTATCAACACAAAGTGCGGAGAGTCTCTTAAGGAACATGAAATCAAATCCAAGGGAGAAACTAAAAGTCATCACACTTCGGGGTGGGAAAAAGTTGGAAGAACCATCTGATAAGTAAGTTGAATCCCACAAAGTAGAAGACTAAGGGAAATAGGACAAGAATAAAAGAGGAGAGACGGACCTCCTTATGTTCCTCATCCTCCATATCACCAAAGATTCCATTTTCATAAAGGTTGTTGAAGAACAAATTGGATACATAATTTACAAAGTTTATGGAGAAGCTCAAGAAATTGCAAATCAACTTGTCTTTTGTGGAAGCTTTGGAACATATCCTAAGTACGTGAAGTTCCTCAAGAATATACTATTAAACAAGCAAACTTGAGAGGGCAATCAAATGGTCTCTCTGATTAAAAGTTATGGCTCTATAATTACTAACCAATTGGTAGAGAATGTGTCAGTAAAAGTGGATAAGTTATTATTCCTATGAATTTCATAGTGTTGGACTTTAAATAGGATCAAACTTATCCATTAATTCTTGTTAGACTGTTTATGAATATAAGAAGAGCATTGGTGGATATTTATAAAGGGAAACTAATTCTTTGGATTATTGAGAGCAAGTTTAATTTAATATAAATAAAGTATTGAGCATATAAAAGAGTAAACGAAAAGTTATAAAGAAGAATTGAGTGTTGGGAAAGTATAAGATGAAGGAGAACTAAAAAATGAGGATTTGGGTGATTCATTAAAGGCAGAGATCTTAGTGAGAAAAAAAGCACCCATGATACCCTCCATTAAGAAACCACCCTTTCTAGAGTTGAAAATTAATTGCAAACAAGAAAAGAGATTGGTGGAGATAATTAAAAAGTGAATGAGAGTTATATGATAGAAAATTTTGCACATAGAAGCATAAGTTCGCATATGATCATGCATAGGACTTTAACATCCAAAAGAGGAGTTGGTTGAAAAATTAAGGTGAAATGGTTAAACTAGTGACCTTAAAATTAGCAGGATATGTTTTAGGTAGCTTTTATAATTTTGTGTGCATTTATTGCCTTATTTTATTTTATTGATTTTCCAATGAGTTGAATTGATGGATGTTGATGGCATGAAATGTATCCAAGTTCTTTTTCCAACGCCATCACCACCACAATCCTTATAAATATTCTTGCCCTATTTTATTCCTTTTATTTTTTTGTTATATTTGTTATGTGTGTTGTTTTTAATAATATATTGTTTTCCATGAGAACAATGTGTTGTTCAAGTGTAGGGACATATATGCACTTGGATATCATTTGTGAGAAATTGCATTTGCATTGTGATACTTTTTGATTAGGTTGGCATTGTGAAAATATTTTGTTTTATAATATGTGCATTATGCAAATGTGTCAATGGCATAAAACTGAAAGGAATTAGCTTATCTTTGAACATGATAATTGAATTTGTGAAGAAACATTAGCTTGTGAAGTTTGTGTTTTAAGTGTTTTTTAGGTGAATATGCATACTGATTAGAATATTGTACATATTATATCAATTTTTGACATATGTTTGGATACACATATAACTAAATTCATTTAAATTTATAGACATTATTAGTAGCCTTTTATGGGAGTGATTAACTAGGATGAAGTGATGTAGGTAAATATATAACTACAAAGTGTGTTAAATAAATGTGTGAACAAATTTCCTATTTTATTGAACCGTTAAAAAATGGGTTAAGTATAGAGTTGGTAATCAATTGTGAGTTGTGATATAGCTGAGCAATTGGGAACATTCACAACAAAATGTTTGTTTTTACATCAAAAGACTAGAATGACACTCCAACCAAGCATGATAAATTTGATGTTCTTAATAAAAGAGAACCTATGGATCTTCTTCTTGAATGTCAAAATAAATTTCATAAATAGATATTTAGGGATGGTCTACCTCTTTTAATTGGTATCCAAGAATGAGTGCATTCTTACAAATGTCGTCCAGGTAAGAATATATGTCAATAGGTGTCAATATTTTGGTTGATATGTGTATTTAAATCAAACAACTTAAATGTGAATGGAATAAGTTAGTGAGTTGGAAATTTTTAAGTGATTGATATTTATGGCTAAGTTAATTTCGTAAGATTTGATGTCATTTTACCATATTATTGTATTATTGTATTATTGCATGATTGTGTGTTTGTGTGGTTATGTTTTGTTTTCTTTGTGGTTTTATTTTTGCTTGGATACAAGCAAAGATTTAAGTGTGGGGATGTTGATAGGTGTAA
This sequence comes from Erythroxylum pedicellare, assembly GCA_027563575.1. NCBI lineage: Eukaryota > Viridiplantae > Streptophyta > Magnoliopsida > Malpighiales > Erythroxylaceae > Erythroxylum > Erythroxylum pedicellare. The sequence goes on along the minus strand of JAOQMP010000009.1, from coordinate 21,114,470 downwards.
ATCATAGTATGTTTTTTAGGCATTACAATGTGTTTTTATTGTTTTCTTAAATGATAATCATATGATTAGGACTTAGATTTATGTTTTTCTTTATGTTTTGATGTGTTTTTTTTTCTTAATTATTTTTTAAGGCAAGAGTTTGATCTTAATTATCTATTTCAAAGATTGTTTGATGTGTTTGGTGATAAGTGGAGGTAGGAAAAGGAGAAGAAAAGATGAAGAAAAGCTAGAGAACTTAGTCTCAAACTATTGTCCAATAAGGAAGCAATGGGTTAGAAGTCTTGGGTGTGATTGTGCCAGAGGGTTAGAGCAGTCTCTTGCATGATCGTGCAAGTTGCTTTCTAGGATACAACTTTTTTTTTTTCATAATTTGGATGTTTCAGGGCTATTTTTAGAAGATATACACGTAAAATTAGACAAAACCCTAGAAGACTCAAAAGTATATAAACAAGCTTAAAACACCACTTGACAGATACATAAACATGATTAAAGAGGAGACCAAAGTAGAATTCTCAAGAATAAGGTTGCAGATTTTCGAGCTTAAGATAAAGAAAAGTAGACTTCAAGAGCACTTTTTTACATTTTCAAAAGTGTTATTACCATTTTTAAAAGGTTAATGAGCTTTAGGAGTCGAGTATGGGTGTCGAAAGTCTTTGGTCGAGAAGTTGAGTCTCAGATCGTTAAGTTGACATCCTCAACTATCGGATGATTTTGACCTTGGTGGGAGTACTTATCGATATTCCTTGGGGTGGTTGGGACATCAGATAAGCTAGTCTTAATCCAATATATTTTATTAAACAACATCTTTTTCTTTGATTTTATAGTGATAGCATAGTTGGACAAGGCAGGGGAAGTTGTCGCAAGGTTGGACCTTTGCAACCTGAACTAGAGGAACACATTACTAAAGTAGTCACAGAACCAACGGTTGCTAGCTCTTCGGCTCATAGGTAGTCTCACACTGTAGCACCATTAGTGGAAATGCAACTAGGTTTGCCACCGATGTTGAGGGAGGCTTTGCAGTAGGTAATGATATGGTGGGCACAGTACACTGTGCAGCAGCAGCTTGGGGTTGGAGCACCGTAGATGCCACCACAAGTACTGCCACTGTAATAACCAGTAGTGGTACTTAGTCCTGCGTCAAATTAAAATCCAATGTTTGAAATCTCGATGTATATTAAAGAGGCAAGGAACCTCAGGTATGGTACCTTTGATGGGTGTGGTGATGTTACTCAGACCAAAACTTAGTTAAGACGAACCACAGACATTCCATGATATAAGGTTGTCTGACGAGATGAAGCTGAAGGTAGTTGCTCGATTGCTGGAGGGTGATGCTAGAGTCTGGAGGGAAAATATCTGGGGACGCTACTGTAATCAGATTACCTGGGTGGATTTTATCAACGAATTCAACAAACAATATTATACCAGATTTGATAGAGATTAGAAGAAGGTTGTCTTCTTTGCACTAACATAGGGGAATAGGTTAGTACACGAGTTTGAGACAAAGTTGAGAGAGCTTGCCATCTATGTCCTGGAATACGTGGCAGATAAAGAGAATCTGCGTGTTCGGTTTAAGACTGGATTGCATTTGGCAATCCAAGAGAGGATGATGATTACCCCCACTACCACGTTCAAGGAGATGGTACAGTCGGTCAAGAGAGCCAAGAGGTTATTGAAAGAGCGCGGGAGATAGTGGGAGGAAAAGAACCAAAAAAAGAAGGGAGGAGGTTCCTCTAGCCAACAGCCCATGAGGACCTATAGTAGTTCAGCTTTAGGTAGTATTGGAGGCGTTGCATTATCAGTTGTCTGCTTACGGTCACCACTACCAGAAGGTCAGAGTACTGCCCCTACTACCAACTCTGCCTCTTGAGCTCGACCATCTCGGTCCGAACAGTGTAGAAACTACAGAAAGGTACATTCAGGAAAGTGTATGAGCTGACAAAGTGTTTTCAGTGTGGAGAGACAAGGCACTTGAGGAGAGATTGTCCAGATCTGGCTTGGACTTTAACTCGAGAGGGAGATAGCTCAGTGTAACCAATGAGACACCGAAGGAAGACTGCCAGGGCAGGTGTTCAGTCTTTTGGATCCACACAGAGGACTGGTGTGGGCAGTAGGACACTTCCAACAGGTCAACAGCGTTCTGCTTTTCGAGCTCAAGCACAAGTTTATGCAATGACGGAGGAGGACATTCTAGCCAATCTGAACACAATTACAGGTATTTTCAGGATAAATATTTTTATGTTGTTGTATTGCTATATTATGATACATGTTCTTTGTAGTACTGATAAACTCTTAAATAGTATGAGCTGCTAATGCGTTAATGTTATAAGGTGTTATGTGTGTTCTCGGTAGAGACACTAAAGTTCTAATTGACACTAGCACTCAAAGGTCTTTTGTCAGTGTAACCTTTGCCGAAGACATTAGTCATCCCCTGGAGACGTTAGATCCTCCTCTCATTATAGTCACTCTTTTTAGAGAGCAAATGGCTTGTGATGAAGCATACACGTCCTGTAAGAAAAAGGTCGGTGATGCTATGTTAGAGGCAGATTTTATTCCCTTTAATCTCTAGAATTTTTAGGTGATATTAAGGATTGAATGGTTAAAGAGGTATTGAGCTAGAGTTGATTGTTTTAAGAAAGATGTGCAGTTTGACACTTAGGGTGGAGTCCCGATTAAATTTACTAGTGACCGACTAATGCTCTTAAGTTGTTTGATATCTGTGGTCAAGACTAAGAGGTTGATTCATCAGGGATGCCAAACATACCTCACACCTCTGATTGGCATTTCGACATAGAGGGTTGAACTTAGAGATGTCCCTATTATATGCGAGTTCCCCTATGTCTTTCTAGAGGAGTTACCTAGATTGCCACCTGATCGGGAGTTTGATTTTGCTATTAACTTGGTCCTGGGGACAACATCAATATCTATACCGTCATATCGCATGGCACCATCATAATTGAAAGAGCTGAAGATTCAGTTACAAGAGTTATTGAACAAGGGCTTCATCAGACCAAGTCATTCATCATGGGGAGCACTAGTATTTTTTGTCAAGAAGAAAGATGGGACAACCCCTCCGCTTATGTGTTGATTATCGATAGTTAAACAAGGTTACCATCAAGAATAAATATCCACTTCCCAAGATCGATGAATTGTTTGATCAGATGAGAGGAGCTACAGTATTCTCAAAGATAGATATCAGGTCTGGGTACCATCAATTGAAAATTGATGAAAATGATATGCACAAGACTACTTTTCAGAAAAGGTATAGACACTATGAATTTTCGGTGATGCCGTTCGGATTGACAAATGCATCTACAACATTTATGGACCTCATGAATAGGGTGTTCTATCCTTATTTAGATCAGTTTGTCATAGTCTTCATTGATGACCTTCTGATTTATTCTAGGGACGGGAAGGAGCATGCTAGACATCTCCAGATTATGCTACAAATACTTCTCGAAAGATAATTATATCTGAAGTTTTCAAAGTGTGAATTCTGGCTGAAGGAGATAGGATTCCTTAGGCATGTGGTATTAGAAGAAGGTATTTTTATGGACTTAAAGAAAGTGGAAGCTATAATTGAGTGGGGACAACCTAAGAATGTGACCGAAGTCCATAGTTTTCTAAGATTAGTTAATTATTATTGGAGATTTGTTGAGGTTTTTCAGTACTTATAGCCCCTTTGTCGAGGCTTACCCAAAATGGGCGAAAATTTCAGTGGGATGAAAAATGCGAGGCAAGTTTCTAAGAGCTGAAGAGGCGATTGACCTCTGTTTCAGTGCTTGCTTTACCTACCTAGGGGGTTGGGTATGAGATGTATAGTTATGCAAGTCGCCAGGGACTTGGCTGTGTGCTTATGTAGGTAGGGTGAGTGATTGCATATGCTTCTAGGCAGCTGAAGAAGCACGAGCTAAATTTTCCTACACATGATTTAGAGCTCACAAGGGTGGTGTTCGCACTCAAGATTTGAAGACACTGTCTTTATTGGGAGACTTTTCGTATATACACTAACCACAAAAGTCTGAAGTGCCTAATGACACAAAAGGAGCTAAACCTCAAACAAAGGAGATGGTTGGAATTGATTAAGGATTATGACTTAGGGATTGACTATCACTTGAGAAAAGCAAATGTGGTAGCCGATGCACTGAGTCGCAAGTCCTATTCGATAGTAACTATTAGGCAAAATCCTTATATGAATCATTTGATGAGTGTACGAGCTTTGGGGTTGGACTCTCAGTGGTTGAGGATGACAGAACATTGCTAGCATGGTTTGAAGTTCGGCCAACACTATTTGATGAGATCAGGAGATCATAGGTTGATGATCCCGAGTTAAAGGTCATTTGGGAGAAATTGCCATCTGAAGAGGATGAGGGGTTCCGACTAAAAGAAGACAGGTTGTCAGTCTTCTGAGACAGAGTCTGTGTGTCGGATGACTAGGGTCTCAGGCGAGCTATCTTGGAAGAAGCTCACATTTCGGCTTATGCTATGCATCCTGGTAGCACCAAGATGCATCGAAATCTTAGAGATATCTATTGGTGGCCAGGGATGAAGAGAGAGATAGCAAAATTTGTAGCCAGATGCTTTCCCTGTTAACAGATAAAGGCAGAGCATCAGAAGCTAGTAGGTATTTTACAATCTTTGCCTATTTCGGAATGGAAATGGGAGCATTTGACATATTAGGCCACTACTCATCAATCTAAGCAAAAATTCAAGTTTACTATAAGTAAACATGAAAGCCTCTTTCCAATGCACACCATTACAATCTTTAAATTCTAAGCCAAGTTCACTTAAGCATTTTATCAAATACCTAATGTGCATGACTCTCAAGTCATATTTTCAAGACTTTATCATAGTAATTCATGCTCCTATCTTGTTATATAACAAGTAGTTCCAAACAACAACACATTTTACCACTCCATTCAATCCAATTCCATTCATTTAAGCCATATTCATCATAATTATACAACTCATTACATTAGTCTATTTCTTCCCCCATCATTTTGGCCAATATCTAATATACATCATCTTCATTTTTCAATTCATATTATACATACACAATTAACAGCATAAAATTCATTTAACCCATCAATTTCAAAAGATATTCAAATTTTCACAAACTTTCACCAAAGAGAGGGCATCTCGGTTTTGGCTTAAGGAGACTTGTCCATGACTCATTTCATTCATCTAAATCATGTTTCATGCATATTCAAGCATGGAGAACAACATATCTTAACACCAAACTCAAAATCCTAATGTAGACAGAGATGAGACAAAATTTACCTAAACCTTCCTTTGATGATATCTTCAAATCCTTTGAGACTTTCTCAAATATAATAATAGATTTGAGTTCCTTGACCCCAAATTAGGTTAGACCATCTTGATTTGGGTTGGAGAATCAAAACAAAGGGGCAGGGTTAGTAATAGCTGACAATTGGTCTTCTTTTCATCTCCTCTTTTCTTCTAATTAAAACATGTTTTAAGTCTTTAGTAATGGGTGCATGACCTTACATGGAGAAGGGTCTAGAATATTAACTCTTCTTTGATCAAAATATGGTGAAATTATCCTTTTGCCTTTAGGTTATGTGAAATTACCATTTACCCTCCAAACTTTTCCTAAATTTGCAATTAAGCCCAAAATTTTGGAATCACCAAAACTTTAATTTTTATTTTGGTCCTTGAACTTTTGAGAATAATAATTAAGCCCCTTAACTTTATAAAATTACATATTGGTCCTCCAAGAATTGAAAATTTGCGTTTAAGTCTTTTGGCTTTTAACAATTGGTAATAAGCCCTTATGTACATTAATCTTTCCAATTAAGATTTCTAAGTGTCTAATAAGTCTATAAATCATGTCTAATCACCTCTAAGGCATTAAAATACATTTAACTCAATCGCATGGTCATATCCATCCAATGGACTCAGTTTTACATACTTAGAAGCTTATATGTCAGAAATCTCCAAGATTTCGCATACTGATGAACTTTAAGTTTATGTAAGATCATATAACATTATAAATCACTAACATATATACCAAAAAGGATTTAAATGCATCTTTAAACTCATAGACAACCACGTATATATCAATATACAGTAGTATTTCCAAGTAAAGAACAATACAAAAGGGCTCAGAGAGTTTGATCTTACAAATCACAAAGTGTAGTATATCAAATGAATTAACATTTAAACACACATTAGCTAATATGTGATGACTTATCTCTTCTCAGAAGATCAACACCTCTATCGTGCTCCTAGAATACCACATTCTTGCTCCTAACCATCTTTTGCTTCTCTGGGTCATAGATTCTGAAGTTAAATTGATCACGATCATATCCAATAAAGGTGCAAGGTTGCCTTTGATTTAAGCTTCTTTCTTTGATACTTAGGTAAATATCTAAATACCGTGCATCCGAAAACTCTCAGATGATAATATGTGGATCTTTTTTAGTCCATGCTCTTTTAGGAATCTCAAAATCCAATGGAACTAAGGAAGCTCAATTAATCAAGTAAATTGTAGTTCAGATTGCTTCACCCCAAAATTCTTTAGCAACATAGACATTTTGAGCATGCAACGAATCTTCTCTACAATTGTTCTATTCACCCTTTTAGCAAAACTATTATGATGTAAAGTCCTTCGTTATGTCTTTTCATGTCTGATGTTATACGAGGTATTGTAATCTTCAAACACCTTCAAAAGTATACTCATCTTTATTATCTGTTCACAGCCACTACAGCTTCCTCTCAGTTTCCCTTTCTACCATGACATAAAACTTCTAAAAAGTTTCAAATACTTAACTCTAAGAGTTTAACATATATACCTAAATTTTCCTAGAAGCATCAACAATAAATGTGATAAAATGTTTGTTACCTCCTAATGACTCCTCCTCAATAGGGCCATAGACATTTGAATGCACTAACTCCAATGTCTCTAAATTCCTAGTAAATCTTCTCTTGAAAGAGATACGATGCTGCTTTCCAGCCAAACAATGATCATAAGGATTAAGCAGTATTATGTTCTTAACTATGATAAGGGATTTACCAGCCACCAACTTTAATCCTTTCCTACTTATGTGTCCCAATCATCAATCCACATATTTGGAGAAGTTTCCTTTTTTGCTTTGTATGCTTCTCCACCACTGCACACCTTTAAGTGTGTCTTGTACAATGAGTTAACATAACTCTCCTCAAGAAACAGTCATTATGCATTTGGACAGTTTCCACTTCCTATGCCTGAAAGCATATTGAAATCCTCCTTGATCTAATATATTAGCTAATAATAGATTTAGCCTTATATTAGGGATATGTCATATATCTCGCAAGGTTAGTAAGCATTTGATGTTTATCTAAACTTGGATGACACCCATACTGATAATTTTGGCAGAACTTTGATTTCCCATTGTTATGCTCCTAAAGTCTCGGCTATTATAGTTTGAGAAGTACTTTACCTTTAGAACAAAATGATAAGAAGATATCATGTCAATTAGCAACTCAAAACCTGAATTACTAACATGGAAGCATTCACTTATTGCACAAAGTAAGGACACCTTAACATCCGTGCTTAAAGTTGTTGAAGTTGTATTTTTATCATCTCCATCATCCTGATGATCTTGGTTTTTTAATCTCTTTTTCACTTATAGTAGAACCTCTTAATGTGTCATGGCTTTTTATAATAGTGACATGTCTTCATGTTTTTGTTACCTTTAGACTTTGATCAGTTCTTAGACTTAATACTTCTTTTAGGATCTTTGCTCTTGTTCCTTCCTCTGCTTTTTGTTACAAAAGCCTGCATGTTGTCAACTTCCATCTCTTTTCTTCTGATTTCTTCATTGAACATAACCTCTTTGATTACATTCAAAGAAAGCACACCTTTAGGAGTAAGTTATTAATCGTCACAACCAATGTCTTCCAACTATTTGGTAACAAACTCAACAGGAACAAGGATTGAAGCTAGTCATCAAGATTGATCTTTATGGTAATTAGTTTGTTAATTATATCTTGGAAATCACTTAAATGCTCTGACAAAAATTTCTCAACTTTCAACTTTAAGTTCATAAGCTTTTTAATTAGAGTGGCCTTGCTATGGGCAATCTTCCTTTCATAGAGTCTTTCTAGCTTTTTCCATATCTCAAAAAGATTTGTTTCTTGAGACACATGCTTGAATATGCTGATATCAATCAGTAGTTTAATCGTGCCCAGAGTTTTTTGCTTCAACTTTTCCCATCCTTTATCTAACATCTTTTCAAGTTTTAAAGGAACATCATTTTTCACATCTTTGTCCACATCAATAGGATCTAAAAGATCCTTACAATATAGAAGGTCCTCTATTATGGGCCTCCAAATAAAGTAAATTGATGGTGTGAACTTGACCATAGAGTTATTTCCACCTTCCATCATAATAGCTCTAATATCACTTGTTAGGAGACAATAACACAGTTCTTTAAAAGATCAATCAAATATCAACAACAAAAATACTCTTCAACTTACATCAACAAATCAGTGAGAGAATAACAAATTGAAACAAACACTAAGATTTACGTGCAAAGTTCTCCGGTGTAGGAAAAAATGACAAGCCAAGTTAACAAGCAAATCCACTAAACATAAATAAAGATTTACAAAGATTAATCTTTCACCCCACAACACAACAATAAGTTGTTTCACAAAGTTTCAGGATTTAAACCAAAGTTAATGTAATAATCAGCAAACACTCAAATCAATCTTTAAAATTTTATAAAAAGATGAGAACACAACACTACTTGCCCTCTCTTAGTTTTTCCTCACTTATAGACATTATGGCCACACTCTTATGCAAAACCTACAAAAATTTCTCTTTTATGTTACCAGATAAGTTTTTTACAGCATACATCATCACATACACAGTTGTGTAAGTGATTGTATTTCTTCAACACTGCCTCACTCATAGATGTACACGGTTACAGAGAGATACGTGATCGTCACACATGATTATGTATGTCATGAACACGGGCATATAAACGATTGTGTATGTCTTCTCTCTTCATGTCCTTTTTCATATGATTCCAAATACTTACACGGTTAATCCACAAGGTCGTGTAAGTGAAGACACGGGCGTGTGCCATTCTACACTGGTGTGTGTGCTTACATAGTTAATATACACGACCGTATAGGTTAAGAATAGGGGCATTTATCACCCTACACAGTCATATCTCTCCCGAAAAGAGTTTGATCTAACTTGTTTTCATTTATTCGTCATTTATACAAATCATAAAGTTGTAAGATCACTTAAAGTCTTAAAATAAAGCTAGACACTCAACAAAGGTATGCCTTTATTGGCTTTTTCGCAGTTGCCTAACATAAATGGTTTTTGAGAAATCACTCTCATATATTGCAAATTTCTTCTTATTGCAACTCGTGAAGTGATTGGAAAAATAAAAACTTGATGCCTTGAAAGGTAAAGCCATAATATTTTTGGAGGAATATGTTAAAACAAAATCTTATTTGAAAATAATAAAATACATTCAGTAGCAAATATCATAAATTTAACAATGATGTAATTTAGGATGACAATCTCCCAACATTAAGAACTACTAATGAGGTATGGCTCTTGAACTTACTTTATCAGTCATCTTCATCTTCATCATCTACACCTTCAAAACCCACTTTTGCATAACCTTTTTCGAGGACTGTCACATCTTTACGTGCTTTTGAAGACTCACTTTCTACCATGCTTTCATCAACTTACAAATAAACAAATGCCCTCCTAAAATAAATGGGATTATATTTGTGGTCAATTTGGGAGAAAATATGAGCCCCCACTGTTGTCGCTTATTATCCAATAACAAATATCATGACAGCAGAGTGAACAGATGGTGTTCGTAGCATAGAGAAGAACCAGAGAGACAAAAGTTAATGTTAGGGATTTGATTCTTAAAATAATTAGAGATTTATTTTTTAAAGTTTAAGTTAATTAATAATTATTGAGTTAATATGAACTCTTTAAAATAAAAAGAAAATTGTTCGTATCAATTTAGTTGTCAGAATTATGATAATTTGATTAATTGGATGAATGTTTTAAATTTTTTAAAGACTATTTTTTGTAAATCACGAAATATTAAAATCTAAATTAAAATTTAATTCAAACATTATGGGAGAATATGCTCTGGACCGTTATAGGCAAAACATTAAAGTTCCTGTAGCCATGCAATTTATTTTCTCTAATGGGATGGTACTCAATCTGCTTAAGGTCTATAGAAAGGCCAAATTTCCCAAACAAACTAAACTTCCCATTTCCTGCTCCAATGATTAGATTAGACAAGCAATTCTTATTAGATATTGATTGAAGATTGTCTCTATTAGGTGAGCGAAATTATTACCTAATAACGTAAAACTACAATTCTAGTTTCCTTGGGATTCTTAATACAAGTTTGAACGTCTGTGTTTGTGAATAGAGAGAGATATGTTTACTGAATTTTGTTTATCATCTTTTTTTGTTCTTATTAACAGCTTTAAGAGTGACTCATGGACCCATTCCTTTTTCCTTTTCAAGTCCACAGTCATGATTTTCAGCCTATTCGTTGGCTGCCGTTCCAGTCAACTGTACATAGCAAGCGGTCGCAGGCATACAAGTATGGAAGTGAACATCTATATTCGTCTCGTCATTTTTTGTGACTAAAATTTCATAGATTTGAATTACAGAAACGTCCCCTTCGTAAATTTAATTTAACTGATTTACAAATCTAATCATACGGCTTAATAATCAAATTATGGTTTAACGATTCCAATCCTAATAAATAAAAAGTAGCAGACGTCTCAATCATAACTCACACTTTTAGTGATATGATTTGTGACTTTAGGTGAGCAAAAAAGTGAGAGAGGCTGGAATTTAATGTAGATGTACCTCATTAAGCTCTGGTTTTGTTTCAATTTGGAGAAAGAACAAATACAAATAGGTGGGCAAGTGTATAAGGAAAATGCCAAATAGTAACGACGTTAAAAAATTCGTCAGTGACATTGACAATGACTGTTTTTTTTAATTAAAAGAAAAGCAGCTGAAATACATTATTACAACACGAGTATAAAGAAACAGAAGTCCGACAATAACTTTTTAGTATTGTGACTCATAATGGAACATATTTACAAGCATATGCGCCTTGTTCGTGCTGGACAAGTTGACAAGATGACACGGAAAACGGTACAACTAAGACTCTCTGAACATTAATGGTTAGACCAAAGTTTCAAAAGACAATTGTTTTCTGGCTGTGCTTAGCTGTTTCTAAGCAAGCATGTATTACTTTAACTGAAAGACGGGCTTCCACGTCCTTGCCCGGTTATCCTAAACCTTTGAGCTGATTCTGCTACCTCCAGCTTCATACTTTATAAGCAAGAAGTTCACAGCTATTGTTTTTATCACTGAAGAATAGTTTTTAGATAAAAGGCATAAACCTCTTTCATGATTTTACTCTCTTTTATTAATATAAAATCATTTTTATAAGTATAAGATGTTATTGGAGGGTGTTTTTCCAGGTGGTCCCCTATAATACAAACAAAATTATCCATCCACTAGTTCTTGAGCTTTGCCCTTCTACATCAAACCAAGGCCGGAGCATTTCCTGTCCTTCAATATGCATCCCGGACTCTCCAAGCCAACCCAATTCCATTTGGACAACGGCTAATTTGTCCAACTTTTATGCGAAAAGATGGCGATGTCCATGGAAAATGATGAGACTGTGATGTCCATGATTTGGATCTTACCTTATGTCCAACAGACTTTTGGCAGCCGCCACAACGAGGTAGCCTTGTAGACTCACTCAATTTGAGGCTGAAATGAGTATTTTCAAGGAGTAATCTTAATCTTAATCTACGAACATGAACATGTTAGTTGGAATTACAAATTTATTAATTTAGTTGGAATTACAAATTTATAATTAATAATCTTGAACATCGGGTTGAACCGACCAGCAGGTTTTCCCCTGCCAGATAAGAAACAGAGCTCTAAACTTTAGAATCTTTATATTCTAAAACACAGGTATAACATACAAGTGACCCACATCAGGATGGATGGATTATGCTCCACTGACGCTCCGATAAATTTCCAACTTACAAAAAGGCAATTTGATTAACCCACCACGGATCCCATCTTCCCTCCATTGTTTACTGAACAGAAGTTAACAGGGCTTGACTACACCTCTCCACGCCTTCTTGGAAAACCTGTACGCACCCATAAGAACGAAGAAGCAGTCTTCATTCAGACCAAGAACAGCTTGTCTCCGGTGATTTCGTGGTAAAAAGTAAATGCCACACAAGGAAGAAAAAAAGGAGAACCCAAATGAAATGTCAAGCTTTTGTTAAGTATATGGCTGCCTGCGGTTAAGGGGGGTTAAGTAGTGTATTAACAGTTAGGATTCACGAAGCTTTTGATCTCGTCCATAAGGCAATAGAAATGATCGTTATTTGGCAAGAAGTAGAATCCTATTGTAGCCTGTTTTAGGAAAAGAAGTTTCACTTCATGGCCAGCTTTCTCGAGCCCTTGAGCATAAGCCAATTGCCAGTCTTGCATGAGATCTAAACCAGCCACAACAACTAGACTCTTGGGAAATCTGAGTCTCTCCAAGCTTTTTGACCTAGGGCCAAATATATTACATGCTGGATGGTCTCTATCTTCACCTTCAGGTAGAAAAGCTCTCCAATACCAGTCACGATCTCGAATTGAAACAAAGTACTTGCCATCCAGTGTTCTCTCTGATTCTGTTCTTTTCTCCCCACCAAACATAGGGTGAAGAAGAATGTTACCCAACACCTCCACTTCTGCTTCGGCTGCTCTCACAGCAACATGATGTGCTATATTGCCTCCAGAACTATCACCAGCCAAATAGACTTGAACCTTAGAATCTTTACCACTTTGAAGCCAAGTTCTTGATTTAACCCACTTGAGAGCTGCCCAACCATCATCATACGCATATGGATAACGATACTCCGGTGATCGGCGGTAATTCACAGACACAACAACCGCATTACAGATGCTGACAAGACGGCGACAGAAGGTGTCATATATAGCACTATTAGCAGAGGAATGAGCAAAGCTTCCACCATGAAAGAAGATAATCACAGGGATGATCTCAGTAGTGCTCAATGGATTTTCAAGATCCACGATCCCCCATTGAGCCTCACTTTCAGGGGCTGGAAGGAAAACACGGTTAAGGAGACCAGTGGAACGATCGACATGATCAAAAGAGAAAACCCCATCTACCGGAATCGTGTTTGCAGGGACTTTACGCTCAAGGAACTCAGCCAAATCACGGTTAAAGGTGCCATCTGGTCTGCGCAGCAAATTATATGCCAACTTAAAGTTGGAGATGAGGACCCATGTGTTCAGTGGAACCACCGTCTGAAAGAAAATTGAGGGTTCACTAAGTTATTCTTATGTACGCAGAGATCTAAATCTTACAACATGCGTCCTGAAATCCTGAAGATCAGACAATGTACAAGTCTATTGTATTCTCCGGAAACCCCAAAAGGAAATAATTTGGGCGAAGTTGAAGGAAATCAAAGTATTTTGACAAATAAAAAGATCATATGGACATTAGTTCAAAATAGCAACAATAGAAAAGAGTGGACTCCACTCCTATAACCAAATCCACACAAAACCAAGTCAAAATCTTCAAGTTCGAAACCGGTCATAACCAAACGGTTTGAACTTTGAACCATGAAATAAAGACACGTCAGACCTCTCCTAATTAACAGAAATTCAAACACCCTCACGAAAACAGAAACTAAAGATAGGAAGGTGATGAAGAAGAAATTATACCTTAGATTCATTAAGGTTAACCTCATTAGCACCAGCCATGAAGATGGCTTCGAAAACGTACAACCAAGAAACGCCCCTATACACAAAGCTCAGAAACCAGACAAAAAACAATACACCACGTACCCACGTACTCAAACCATTTCACAACCCCAGAAAAATCAGCCCAAGAACACGGGAACAAAAAGAACAGACGCAGCCCTTCACTTTCTTCCCCTTCTCTTAACGGACGTCCATGACAAGAAATGATCTTGATAACCTCATCATCTTCTTCAAGAACGTAACTTTGGTTGCCAAAAATGACTCGTAAGATAACTGAAAGAGAGAAGAGGAGTCAAAGGACAGCTATAAGTTAGAATGAGACTTGGAGAGAACGGTAAGTGAACGGAGGTGGACGGACGGAGACGACGGAGGCGACAAAGTGTGACGGCCAAATAAAACTGTTCATATGGGTCCTACTCCTACCTTCTCTCTCTCTCTCCCTCCCTCTGTTCAACTGCCCCTTTGTGTGTAAGTAACTAGCCTCCCGCTTCATTTTTGTATTTTTTCATTTACATAAATTATTATTTACCGCCAATAATAATTTTATCTTTTGTTAATTATTTGATTGTAAATAAATCCATTTTGCTTTCTTTGGCTCATTTCATAATAATTGCTTTGATGGGAAAGTCGAGGCGTATTGGCACTTTGGCGGGTCAGATATTATTCCCTTGATTTTTTTCTCAGGACGATCCATCCATATTAAATGCGACATATAAAATTAAATAGGTGAATATTCATATAATAGGGTAAATACGACATATAAAAATTAAATAGGTAAATATTTATAAAATAGGGTAAGAAGAGAATAACGAGAATGGATAATCTAAATTACACTTTAGCAAGCTTATTGTTTCGATCAGATTATATTTGATTAAATGTAAGATTTGTAATGAAATAAATCATAATATAATGAGATGTAAATAAATGTGATGTAAGAAAATTATTGTTCGGAAAGGATGAAAATCTTCATAATGTAATATAGTAAAATGTCGTTTAAAATATTAATATATAATGTAATATAATAAAAAATTATTTAACATTTTATATTTCATTTTAAACTCTTCAAATTAAATGTTTCTAATTTTTACTTTTTAGATGAAATGAGATATAATATAAAACTCTCATCTTTTTTTGTTCTATTTTATTCTAAACACTTCTCTCAAAAAAATAAAATAATGCTACATTTCATTTCATTCTATTAATAAATTTCTAACCAATTATCACCTAACTTTGTTCTTTTTTTTGGTCCAAAGACCAAATTTACAAACTAAGTATTTGGGGCTAGTTTTTAGAAAGAATGTCATTTTCTCTTTCTATTATTGCCAATAAATCATTTTGAAATTTTCATGTCAAACTAGAAAATTTCGCAAAAGTAAAAATCTGAAGAGATTAAGAAAAAACATTTATGAAAAGAGAGAAATTTTAATAACAAAAAAATAAAAGAAGAAGAAGTAAAGAAAGCAGACAGACTTTCCTGCGTGCTGCCGACGCCAAGGCACGTGGCGACAAAAGGTTCCGTCTCAGCTCTTTTGGCTAACCCCACAACACCTATTCCCTAAAGTACCCCTCCATTTGTCCCAAAACCACGACACCGCCAATCAAAAAGACACGTGTTTTGTCCGTTAGTGTTAAGCGCGTGACGGCATGTATTTTGTCAGGGCTTGAGGGTTTCGGGTTTACTTTCTCTTTTCTCCCTGTGGGTTTTGGATTTTGTCGTATTATAGGGAGGTTGTATTATACATATCTCAACATTCGTGGGTCTGGACACATGGCTTCCGGAGAGAGTTCATCCATGACGGCGGGTCCCACATCCTTAATACATTTCCCCTCAAAGTCTTGTTCTTAATACGATGATCGAAGGCCCCCCTGGTGGGACCCGGTCTTGAACACCCTCCATGATGAGAACTGCGGACTCTGAAACTGCCACGTGGTTCTTCGAAGTCATTGATAGATTTTTTTTCTTCCACGCACGTAGCTGGTGGGACCAGGTGGTGGATCATCTCGGCCCGTTGGTTTTTGATCGGTAAAAAGGATCTGATTTGATTTCATTATTTAAGAAAAACGAACAAGATTTAGAGATGCCAAGGTACTTCTATTTGGGACATACATCCTAGTCTGTGTTTGAAGTTAACAGCCTAGCAGGGACCATTGGATTGGTTAACAAGTCGCACTGATAAATCAAATATCAATCCTAAGATTCTATCGACACGAATTACTTTATGAAAGTGGTCACTCGCTTCATATCACTGCTCCAACGTCAAAGTTCCTGCTACCAGTACCTCCGTGCTTTCTTTTCTTAATTTTCTGACGAATTAATAATAAGAACCAAGTTCATTGTTAATTACTTTAATTGAATTCATCGTTTCATGAATTTATAAATTATAAAATTGGAACGTATTTAATAGAAAAAAATAAACTTTTGTATTTTTTAAAAACTAATATTACTTTAATTATATAATATTATTAAATATAATAAACTATTAACTATAAATAGTACTTTCTTATAAAATTTGATTTTCTTTTTAATAATTCTCTTGTGAAATTGAATTTTGAAATAAAATATTGAAAATCATTTTAACTCTGCAAGTATTCACTCTCTAATAATGTACATTCATTCTCTAACAATACCCTAACGAACAAGTTCAGAGATTTTTATGAGTCATGTAAGGAGGGTTATGTCAAGAATGTTAACTCTTATTCAATCTATACTTATTTATAATATGATTCGGACTTTTTTTTTAAATATTTTAATTGAAATATAAATTTAATTTTAAATTCATTCTACTTCAACTCCAATTAATTACTAATAAAATTCAATATATAATATTAGTCCTTATTTGTCAAATATTTTAGATAATTTAATTAAATTATATTTTTCTTTAAGTATTATTTATATGTAACTCATTAAATTCACAAATATATTGACAATGAACTTATGTTCCTACATTAAATTTATTATTAAATAAATAAAGTTTTTTAATTTATGTTTAACTCTTCAATTATATAATTTATGTCTACTAACTAAGATTGTCTTCTATTAACACATATAAGCGCTCAAATATTAAAAATATCAAAATAATTTTGACCAATCATTTTTTACATAAAATTTTATATAATGTAATTCTTTTATTGTTCCACATTTGATTAGACATGTAGTATAAAATTAATATTTATCAATATTTTGATTCTAATCATATTAGCTCTTAAATATTAATAATTGATTATTTTAATAATATTTGAAAATTTATTTTTGAAGTGTCATTCCATTTTTACCAATATTTTCTCAAATAAATATTAATAAAAATAATAAAATATGTTTTAATTACTTTAAATTGAAAAATCTTATATTAATCATTTAAGTACCTTCATGTAATTCATATCGTGTCCAATAACTATAAATCAAACTATCTTTAGTTAATGTAGGTTCTAAATAACATCAACATATACAATTCTCATACAAACTATTTTGGAGAACTCAAATAAAATGAGAAATTATACAATTGTCACATTAAATAGACAAGTGATGCTCCATGTAAAATTCTCATTTCAAGTTAGATCACTAAATTTGATTTCTAACAATATCTTAATATTTTAGTTTATAAGAATTACTACTTTCTTTATAATAAAAAATAATTTAGAGATATACATAAATATAATTAAACTTCAAAATTTACAATCTTATCAAATAAATATACTTTATGTTATAAATAAAAATATATTTAATAATATCGTTAATTAATTATGTCATAAGTGTATTACAATTAATTGATTGTAAGACATAAGTTAACATTATATATTCTTAAAAAAGAATTATTTATTCAAAAGATAATTATGTATATTTTATCATAAAAAATCTACATATCTATCAATAACCAATAATTTCAAATAGAGATTGTAACTTTTGTAACTCCATACATGGTTCTTCCATTTTGGGTTTAGATCCTCTATCCCAAATCATCATGTTCTAACCTTGGTTTTGTCCCAAAATGACATTGATTTGAGGCTATTTACATATAAAATAATGTCATTTTGGGACAAAAATAGGATAATTGGGATAGAAGATCTGATGCCTTACATTTTACGAGGATCAAATTGGATAGTGCATAAAAGATATGATATTATGCTTGCTTGTTTTGTATTAGAAACAGTCTTGATTCTAGTTGATGAACCCACAACTTGTTTGTCTAATTGCCTCAACCAACTGGTGTTATTGGAGCTAGTTTTAACAAATGGGGGACCCTCGTTCTTATGAAGAGGATGACCTATTGGAACGCAATATAAAGAAGATCAAGGCTATTAACGTCTATCCTGACCTTGTAGTAATGGAGGAGCTTACGAGCAGTGGGGTACCAGGACCATCGTTTAAACATATGGTCTTAGGGAACTAGGATATCCTTGGCTTTCATAACTATGATGACTTTGGATCTTTGCATGAAAATGATGGACTGGTCATAATGTCAACTAAGGACTTATGGCTATGCTTGACAACATCAAAAAAGTTTCGAGAAAGCCTCCATAAGCGGTGGAGTAATAGTTTGATTGTGGAGTTATTCAGCAAGTCCATAGACTTTCGGACATTGGAGGACAAAATCTATAAACTGTGGGCTCGAACGGGAGATTTAAACTAGTTGACATTGGCAAAGGTTGTTTTATGGTGCACTTCTCCTTAACCTCTGACCTAAAATTCACTTTGGAGGAGGGGCCTTGGATCATCTTTGGTCACTATCTCACAGTGAATCAATGGTCCCCATCCTTTTGGCCTACTGATGACTACATTGACTCTACTATAGTTTGGGTGAGATTTCCGACATTGCCATTGAAGTATTACGACGAACGTATGCTACTCACAATGGGGAAAGTGATTGGGAAAGCTCTTAAAGTTTACTGCAATACTAGATATGTCTCTCGGGGAAGGTTTGTAAGAGTATGTGTGGAGATTAATCTCCATCAACCTCTTATTCCAAAGATCTGTATTGATAATCACTGGTAGACTATTGAATACGAAGAATTTTCGCTTATTTGCTTTCAGTGTGGGTGAATTTTACATAATGCTGGTCAGAATCATTGCCCAATAATGAACAAGAACCTGGTGCAAGATGGTGGCCCACTAGCATGTGACAACAATCACCCAATAGGCGTGTGCTTATAACAACTAGAGCAGGTTACGGATTATGGGATGTGGAATATGGCACAACCCTAGAGACAAAGGAGGCCAAATAAGATATCTACTGCTTCAACAAGTATACAGGGGAAGTTTGCAACGAACACAAAGGGAAATAAGTTTGGTGCCTTCTCAGTAATCCAGAAGGATAGTATGGAGATAGTTGCACATGAAGTTCTTGGGTAATGCAAATTAAAAATCATTTTACCTACTAAAAAACAGGAGAGACGGGTTAAGCAAAAAGGCAATGCCTTTCATGACCTAGTTGTACCTCCTTTAGTTTCGTCTACGTCTGTTGGGCCTAGACTAAATGGAGCAATTGGAGAGAATTCACACGAGAAAAATAGTATGCAATACCTTACCACAAGTCCACCAATGTCCTAAAGAGGTGTCATCGTTTAGCGAGGACCTTGTGCTTCTTGATAACATTGAAGGAATTGGGAAGATTATTCTAGGTGAGGGGCATGATAACTCTATTGATCCAGCCTCTGACTATAGAAGCAGGACATCTCCTGATATAGAGCTGACCATGCTGTTTTAGAAACTCAATTTGCTATGGAGATGGTACTGGTTAGAGTGGATTATGACAAGATGCAGTTGGAAGATATAAATGCTCAATCTGTGGAGCGTAAAAACTTGGACATTACAAACAATGATGAAAACATTGTTTTGTGGAATTGTAAAGGGGCAGGTAACAAGTCCTTCCTGTTTTATATAAAAGGGTGAAAAAGTTAGGTTTTAAGCATTTTATTATAGCAAACCCGGTAGGTTTCTCTGGTGGGATATGGATGGTTAGGATAAGGAACTGTTAAGGTTAAAGATTGTCTTCACATCGTCTCAAGCTAACATGTGATCGTTACACAAAATGATCGTACTACATGGCTCCTTATGACAGTATATAATAGCCTAGTACTTGAGAAACGTCGGGATCTTTGGGCTTTCATAGAGGAGTTTGTTGTTGATGTCCAAGTATCATGGTTGATTCTTGGAGATTTTAACAATGTCACATACAGTGTGGAGAAACTTGATGGTTCCTAAGTTTCGGTGGGCTAGTGTTTGCGGTTCAGTGACATGATGAACACTTGTGGCCTGTTGGATTTGGGGTTTCAAGGTCCCTCTTTTACTTAGTACAATCATCAAAAAGGGATTGCCCGAATACAAGAAAGAATTGATCATACTCTTCTAATGCCTAGTGGTCTCTCTTATTTCCTGAAGTTATTGTAAAACATCTCCCTCGTATACATGCTGACCATTGTCCTATCTTACTAAATTGTGAACCTATGATCGAACGTAATGTTGCGTTAAGACCTTTTCGATTTCAAACAATGTGGGTTACAAGGGAAGATGTGATAGACCTAGTTAATAAGACTTGGATTCCTATGTCAAGAGGTGTTACGAAGAAGAGTTCCAAAGCAGCAGAGGTCATACAGGAGTGGAATTATAAGGTGATTGGGAACTTATTTCACACTAAAAGGAAAATACGGGCAAGACTTTTAAACAGCCAGGAGGCTCTTGCTCTTTATCCATCGAAGAGGCTTAGTACATTAGAATCTGATCTAATTCTTGAATATAACAAAGTACTGAAGCAGGAGGAACTCTTTTGGTTTTAGAAGCCAAGAGCTAAATGGATTTAGGATGGTGGGGATCGAAACACTCGATTCTTCCATCTCTCAACAGTGTGCAGGTGACGTAAAAATAAACTCACTATGTTACGAGGTAATAATAAGGAGTGGGTTTCGAATTAGAATATTCTAAAAAGCATAGTTGTGGATTTCCATAAAAAAAATTATTTACCGAGGAGAACATTTATGTAGCACCCCCTTACCCTAGGTTACATACCGGAACACCCTGAGGACATTCCAGTACATAACTTATGATAATGGCGCGCTACGTTCAATCATAACATTCACTTAACATCGCATCATCTATCTTTGTTCTCTTATAATTATCGTAAGGAAAGTCACCATAATTTTTTTAAAAGACAAAATTTTCCTCATTTCATTTCATAAAAAAAACTAAAATTTTCATGTAGCTTTTACGATATCATCCAAAATATGTACATGATCCAAACCTAATACAAAAATACGATATATGAAAGAGGAAATATACAAAATCTATCTAATTTGTCTAAGCCTTGAGCTATTCCTTCTTATTCCCAAAAGTACAACGCTAACTGCTTGTCGCGCCTCTCAGAAGCTAAGATTGTCTCTTGGTCCTGAAAAATCAATGTTGCAATTTTGATGAGTTTTGCGAACTCAATGAAGTAACCATCATCGATGGTTCACTCAATTCATGCATCACATCAATACATATAACATATATATTACAAATTTGCATAATTCATCAGATAACACATTCTTACTCAAGAGTAGACA